>LPNX010991793.1:97248-118419 GCA_001517045.1 Pseudotsuga menziesii
TATGTAACACATATACCATCTCCAGACCTTCCCTCTCTGTTGTTGTATAATTTTTCTCTGTTGATGACAAATTTTGACTAGCGAAAGCAATTGGGTGATCAAGATATCCCTCTCCTCGTTGTGCTAGCACCACACCCAGCACAACTGATGATGCATCCACATGGACATGGAACTCCTTATTCCAATAAGGAAATACTAATATTGGTGTGGAATCCATCTTAGCTTTCAGTGTCTCAAAACTGTTCTAACAATATTGAATCCATGCAAATACTACATCCTTCTTTAACAACCTCTCATAGGAGTTGTGCTTACAGCATAACCATGGATGAACTTGTGATAGTATCTTGTGTGCCCCAACATCGCCTTAAGTTGTTTCACATTTGTATGCGGTGGCAAGCTCAAAATCAATGCAATATTTGTGGGGTCAACCAACATCCCTTTCTTGCAAACAATGTGACCCAACAACCCAAATGGTCCACAAAAAATACACTTCTTCGAATTCAGCATGATCTGATGCTGTCGACATTGCTCCAACATTAGTCGCAGGTTTTCCAGATGGTCCCTGATCAATCCATAAATTATTCAGTCATCCATATAAACTTGCATAAACTTTTGAATAAAATCCTTGAATGTGTTGACAACAAACTGAGAAAATATCGTAGGCGCTTGCTTCAGCATAAACGACATTACAGTGTACTGAAAAAAATCCCATTCAGTAACGAATGTTGTCTTCTGGCCATCTTCTTTTGCGATCGTATTCTGGTGATATCTAGAAAATCCATCCGTAAAGGAATACATTTATTAACCGCCCACTTCTTCTAGCACCTCATCCATGAATCCTGTTGGAAATGGATCATGCACACACACATCATTCAATTTTCTGAGGTCGACATAGATCTGAACCTCACTGGTCTTTTTATCTTGGACCACCATAGGACTATAGGACTGATCCATTATGATTCTTCAACTGGCTCAATTATTCCAACATCTAACATTTTGTCAAGCTCTGCTTTGACCCTTTCCTTGTATCGTGGATTGAAGCGATACAGACGTTGCTTTACTAGTTTTCCATCAAGTTTCAATGGGATCTTCATTTCTCCTAAATCTCCCGATATTCCCTTCATCTCAGAAGACTTGGAAGGAAACAATTTTTGAAATTCATGCAACAAATCTATGATCTTTACCATGGTATCTTCATCCCAGCAGTCTCCAACGTTTACAAAATTTGGGTTCCCCTTCATCCTAATGTCGACCTTCCTAATTTTTAATGGTTGGTTCATTGGATCCGTTGGTACATCTGGTGTTGCGACATCACGATTCCTCTCTGTTTCTAGAATATTGATATTTTGCAGATCGTCACCATCCTCACATCCTCCAGTCACATTATAGCATTCCATCATTGACTACATCGGACATTGGGCATGTGGATCCGTCATATATGCAACTGGTACTACCTTCATAACAACATCGCAAATTTGTTGTAATGCATCATGAATGGTTGGATTGGTATCTGCAAAACTGAAGTTGTGAGTAAACTGGACCGTCAACACCTCCCAAGTAGTAATCTCTCTGTGCAACTTAGCTGATACATACCATGATCGTGGTATCTCTTCCAACATGTGGATAAAGGCATAGATCCACTCATCCTTTGGTCGCAATGCCCACAAGGTCTAACACTTAATCAGATGATCTCCAGTATTATTTCTCCTGCCGTACCTTCCAGCGTGATACTCTTCTATGTTACCAAACCGAACTGTCATCAATCTTTGACACTGTGACTAGCCAGTGATCGAATGCTTATGGGTCTCCCACCAATATCCTAGGGTATTTTTACATGTAAATATCGTCACCGTCATGTGTTGAGTCCCAAAATATCAGCAATTTCCCTCAATTCCCAAACTATGAAGTTGGGTATTGGAACAGACTCCAACTTTCCATATTTAAGTCCACCACCACCTTTTCCTTTAATGCAAAGAGCATTACCCTCTTTAGTAACGTCCATTGTCTCTTGAAATTAAGCGGTGGCGGTGCCACCACCTCTCCCCCTTGATCAAAGAGAGGTTAAACCTCGATAATGCTCAGTCTACATAGAGGAAAAGAGGTGATCAAGTTAAAAAGTGAAAAATAGAAGATTCATGAATATTCTTGAAGGAAGACTTTGTGGCACCCTCATTGTCACATACCCCAATTTTGCAAAAACAATTTAATATTATTTGAGGACAATATGTTAAATTTTATGCTAAGTTGTAATTGATGCCTCAGTAGGGTCAAGGACATTTATTGTAAATTATGAATATTTTATTTATAAATAAATAAAGTAGGAGACAACAGCTTAGGAGAGCTATTAAAAGAGTGTTTACTGGTCAAATTGGTGGAGGAGACTGGGTGGAGAGAAAACTGACATGTGGCAGCATCCTCAAACCACTTCCAACTGTTGTAGGTGGCAACTTCCCTACATTTGTGGTCATGATTCCCCAAGAAATTGGAATCAGAGCAGGTGGCTCAATTAATGAAAACTGACCCAAAAGACCGAGGCAATCTTTATAAAAATTCCCATTTAAGAGAGCTGAGGCTGCTCATTCTAGAAAAGTGATCACTTAGGTTGAATGAATGTACTTCAAAGAAATTCAATGGAAGGGAAATTTTGGAAAGTGTTTGAGGGGATAACTGCTTGTTGATATAGTGCAGCTTTTAAGTTGAAGATCATACTACTGAGAGCAGAGTATTTACTGAGGTATTGAACTATTCAATTGACAGAGGGTTATATTGTTTGCATTCTCCACCAGCTCTCAACCAAGAAGACCAGGAACAGGCTCGGGGGTCCTGAGGAAGCGTTGTTTGAGCGCTCTCCAAGAGATTGGTAGGGAGGAACGGCCTCCTAAAGTTGTTGTCGTCTATCCTCAACAAGTTCTAAGTTATTTTATTTCACTGTGTTAGTTAAATAAATATTAGTTAACTGCTATGTGAATGTTAACAATTTAGTTTGTGAAACTTTTGAGTTAGTATTTTTATTAGATTGTTATAGAAATGAAATGGATTTAGAGAATAATGTGTTAGATTGAAAATAAATTTCTAAACTGTGTTTTTCCACACCTGGAAACCAGTCCATACTCTAGCACAGATAGAATGCTTTAAGTAGATAAGAGAATGAGAATGATAGATAGGATTGTGTAACTGTAGATAACAGAGTAATTTTTATTTCAATGATTAAAATATCATGGAAGCAAAACAGTGTTGTGATTTAATTGTGTTTACTGTTTTTACTTAAGTATAACTAAATAAAAAAATACAGAAAAGAAACAGTAAAACTACACTAGAGTTAAAGTATTAGTATACTGATACAAACAAAAGTTTATCTAGAGGTAACAGTTAAGTATTTTTTACCAGTTATTATCCATACAATATATCTTATAAACTATTTAATAAAATTTAAATTATTACTTAATACAAACCAGATTAGGGTTATGTATATAAACCCTTATTTATGAAAAGCAAATAGAGTTACAGAGTTAATGTTCTAATTCTTTATAGAGCTCTGAATAACTTCAAAGCTACAGAATAGTAAGTAAAAACAAGTATAAATTCAAACATTAGATTTAACATTTCCTATAAAATTTTGTTGATTGGGATAGTTTGAGTTTTTCCCTTTAGCTTTCATGTTCTTTGATTCTTTTTAGTTTATCTTTACAAGTTTTGGTTTGATTTCATGATAAAAGGGCTTATATAACACTTATATGGATTAAAAAGTCTAAAAAATACATTAAAGTTTGCTTAGGGTCCCTAAATCAAGTCTAACCCTATATCATGAGTTTCATTTTTGAAAATCATTAACTTGAATTTTATTGTAGCTTAAGCCAAAAACAAATGCACACAAGAACTACAAGAAAGTTCTGTAAAGTTAAAAATCATCTTTCAGCGTTCTGGAGATTTAGTTCTCTAAAGTGCCGACACTGCAGCAGCATAGTGGTCTAAAGCACTGACGAGGTAGTTGATAGAGTTTTCGTCTTTCAACGTTGTGGAGATTTAGTTCTCTAAATTGCCAACACTACAGCAGCATAGTTGTTTAAAGCGCTGACAAGATAGTTGATAGAGCTTCCAATCATCGATCGCAAAGCTAGTGGTCTATGTCACTGACACTGTGGCTGCAATCTGGTTTAAAGCTTCGATGAAATAGTTGATAAATCTTCCAATATCTGATCACAAATCTAGTGGTTTAGGTCGTCGACACCGCAGCAGCATAGTGTCTTGAGGTTCCGATGCATTAGAGATTACTGCTTCCGATCGCCGACAAGTTAGTTATGGGAAGTGCTGGTTCGTTCAGTCTTGAACCTCCGATCACTGATGCCGAGAAAGATTAGTTGTTAGTGATGGGAGACACCAATACCGTGGGAACATTCAAATCTTAATCACTGGGAAAAGTGTCAATATCATCATGAAGGTGAATTGTGGCAGTATCTTGTAGAAGTGAGGCAATAATGATAGCAGACCATAATGAGACAAAGGAATTTTCAAATCATGTTTTTTCTTGAAATGCACGTAGAGAAGATGAAGATCGTGGCGAGAAATTAGTACTTGAAAATCAGAATTTTGAAATAGAGTAAAATTAGGGTTTTGGGGAGTGATCGTTTGGAGTGTCAAAATGATCAAAGAAGATTGCGGCATGCAGTTCGACACCTGACAGATAGAAAATCAGTTTACATAATTAAAGCAGACTATCCAGGAGTTGACTTAGTAGAATGAAGAGTTAACAAAGAAAGTTGCAGACTTGGAAGCAGATCACTTGAAAGCTATCTCAGGCTTTGGAGGGAATTGCTCGATTAGTTGAAGCAGCAAAAGACTAGTGAAGTTCTTTAAGGAGAGCAGTTATTATTTAGTTTTAAAAGTTATTTTATTTTAGTTTTGTATAATGTTAGTTTACATTGAAAAATTTGATAGATGACCTAAAAGTAGTTAGGGTTCAGTTATGCAATTGTTTGTGAAAGAAAAGGATAAATGTAAGTCTAAAAGAAAACCCAGAGGCTCAATTTTTTGCTCGCAAGGGGAGGCTATCAGGATTTGTTTATGAGATAAGTAAAATACTCTTATGTGTTTTTGATGACTGAACTATGAAATATATGCACTATATGCCCTTTCGGATTATTGATGGGTTTCATTTCTTGTTTGTGTTAAATTGGTCAATTGGTATATTCATTTCATGTTTAATGTTTTTATGCTTGAAACGCTTGCTAACTGTGGGTGAAATTCAGTATTGTGTTTACTCTGTTGGATTATGGTTTATATGTTATGCATCTCAGTCATTTAAATGCTCATGATTTAGTGTTTGCTTTGGTCTTATGAATGTTTTCCCTCTTGTCTTCAAACTGTTCAACCAAAACCCTATAAAACCCTATTTTACTTTATTGTGATTTTTTGAGATTGTGTTGGCTTGTTCTTCCATAGTATGAGAACAATTTCTGGCACTAACATCTTTGGCACTGTTGCCGAGGATGAAGTTGAAAACCTATTTTCCCTAGGATACTCATTATTTTACTAGTTTGGGGAGGTGAACTTAAACCAGCAAATTTAGAAGACTACTTTTCACCAGTATTTCACAGTGGCTACTAAGGGAGTTGGAACAAGAAACAGACCTAGTTCACCTTTACAACTAGGTGTTTCAGACCCAGAAAAGATATTGAAAATGTCTAGGAAAATCAAAAGGTCTCAGTCATCCCAGCTTTATTTGGCCCTAATTAATTTGACCTACTGTCACCCTTTCCACTTTCCGAGGAGGAATAACAAAATCTATCTTGACAAATCAATTGGAGACTCGGCTATTTCAAGATGCAGAGGTCGATGAGCATGGAAGCCATTCTGGCTCAAAGGTTTGCACCTTTTAATTTTTCCAATGTTCCAAGTTTTCCTAATGCAGTACCTACCATGGATGTTTGGGGAGACTGTCTTCCACAATTTAGAGAAAGCAAAGAGGATAATCCTTCAGATCACCTTATCAGGTTTCATCAATATATGGTTCAGTTAAATATACAGCATGAAGATGTGCTCATGAATATGTTCATGTATTCACTCAAGAAAGATGCACGAGAAAGGTATTTTTCTCTTCCTGCTACTAGAATTTCCTCACTGAAATAATTCCACACATGTTTTCGGAAACATTGTAAGTATGTGTTCTCAACTGAAATCTTTTTTAAAGATTGTTGTGAGCAGGTTGATTTTTATAATACAATTTCTGATTCAAAAAATCATGATGATAAGTATAATCAAGGATTGAAAACATATCATGAAGAAGTTGTAGTTTCATAATTTCTTGAAGATGAAGAGGTAACATTTTCAGATACTGCTGTCAAGGAAAAATTCCATGATCATTACGATAATCAAGTTGTTGTTTTAGGTCAGGTTGAAGATTATTCTAGTGATGAGATCAATAGTGATAGTTTGGAATATTCCCATAATGATTTCAATAGTCTTAATAATTATTTGAATGCTAATTCTATTGAAGATCAATCTCCTGTTCAACAAGCTGTTGAAAATCAATGTTGTGTTAAAGATCGGTTTTGTATTGAAGAAAAATACGAACTTTCAGCATCATTATTTGAAATTTCTCAGATTGCTCCTCATTATGATGAAGAGATTGGGGTTTCAGGACAAGAATTCTGTGATGAATTATATTCTAGTCCTTTTTGTTTTGATATAAAAATTGATGACAGTGAGGCTGATGACATTTTTAACGTTATATCAGAAGTTTCTTATATTCATGGTTATGATAAATCTGTTGTTCAAAACCATTATGAATATGCTATAATTTTTTTAAAATATGATGATGAAATTGAAAAGAAAGACCCAGAAATGTGCGAGGTGTGTAACATGGCACAATCTGATCAGAAGATTCAGCAATGCATTCAGTCCATTATCCTTGAACATCCAAAGCCAATGTATGATAGTTATCCACTTGAAGCGAGTGTGGAAAAGAAGGTTCAGCTTGCTAACATTATTTCTGATACTATCCAAAAAATTCCTGAGCAAATTCAGGCTGATCCTGATGTCTTTTATTACCAATGCATGCTTGATATTCATGAAACAAAATATTCTTATGGACAACCTATCTTTTTCATAGAATAGGAAAAGGCAACTTTTGGATATTTCTATGATCCAGTGGCAGATTATTTAGAGTCAATACTAAGTTATAGATTTGTTATCTTAGAGACAGCATTTGATGAAAGTGAGTACAAGTTGCTAGATCTTTACTCTTCATGTTTTTCAATATTTTTGTTTATACATATATTCGGAGTTGGAAGCAAGTTTTGGTGGGTTGATGAAATTTTTGCCTGGTTACATTGGAAATGGGATTACAATTTAATTCAGTAGATGGAAGGTTCCTGAAATACTTTTACAGTATTTTGAAGGAAAGAGATTTGAATTTCATTGTATATACCGGTGTGTGAAGGATTGAATAAAGACTCCATAACCCAAGGGAAATTTTTCAAACTAGCAGGTAATAGCACAGAAGGCACTAGTCTACAAGTTCTTGAAACCTCACAGGGAGGACTACATTCCGCAGCAGGAGCCAGATGTTAGGTCATGTTTTTGTTCTCCATATTTTAATACTTTTATTTATGTTTTGAAGCTTGGTTTTACTTTTTATTCCTAGAAAATTTTGTTGATTGGGATAGTTTGAGTTTTTCCTTTTAGATTTCATGTTGTTTGATTCTTTTTAGTTTATATTTACAAGTTTTGGTTTGATTTCATGATCAAAGGGCTTATATAAGGCTTATATGGATTAAAAAGTCTAAAAAATAACATTAAAGTTTGCTTAGGGTCCCTAAATCAAGTCTATCCTTATATCATGAGTTTAATTTTTGAAAATAATTAACTTGAATTTTATTGTAGTGTAAGCCAAAAACAAATGCACACAGGCGTTACAAGAAAGTTCCTTAAAGTTAAAAATCATCTTTCAGTGTTGCAGAGATTTAGTTCTCTAAAGTGCCGACACTGCAGCAGCATAGTGATCTAAAGTGCTGATGAGGTAGTTGATAAAGTTTTCGTTTTTCAACATTGAAGAGATTTAGTTCTCTAAAGTGCTGACACTGCGGCAGCATAGTTGTTTAAAGCGCCGACAAGATAGTTGATAGAGATTTCGATCGCCGATCACGAAGCTAGTGGTCTATGTCACCGACACTACCACGGAAATCTGGTTTAAAGCTCTGATGAAATAGTTGATAAAGCTTCCAATCGTCGACCACGAAACTAGTGGTTTATGTCACCGACACTGCGGCAGCATAGTGTATTGATGTTTCGATGCATTAGAGATTACTGCTTTCGATCGTCGACAAGTTAGTAATGGGAAGTGCTGATTCGTTCAGTCTTGAACCTGCGATCACCGATGCAAGAAGGATTAGTTGTTAGTGATGGGAGACGTCGATACCATGGGAACATTCAAATGTTAATCACTGGGACAAGTGTCAGTATCATCATGCAGGTGAATCGTGGCAGTTTTCTTGCAGAAGTGAGGCAATAATGATAGCAGACCATAATGAGACAAAGGCATTTTCAAATCACGTTTTTTTCTTGAAATGCACATAGAGCAAATGAACATCGTGGCAAGAAATCAGTACTTGAAAATTGTATTTTTGAAACAGAGTAAAATTAGGGTTTTGGAGAGCGATCGTTTGGAGTGTCAAAATGCTCAGAGAAGATTGGGGCATGCAGTTCGACACCTGACAGACAGAAAATTAGTTTACAGAATTAAAGCAGACTATCCAAGAGTTGACTCAGCATAATGAAGAGTTAACAAAGAAAGTTATATACTTGGAAGCAGATCACTTGAAAGCTAGCTCAGGCTTTGGAGGGAATTGCTCTATTAGCTGAAGCAGCAAAAGACTAGTGAAGTTCTTTAAGGAGAGCAGTTATTAGTTAGTTTAAAAAGTTATTTTATTTTAGTTTTGTATAATGTTATTTTACATTGAACAATTCGATAGATGATCTAAAAGTAGTTAGGGTTCGATTATGCAACTGTTTGTGAAAAAACAGGATAAATGTAAGTCTGAAAGAAAACCCAGAGGTTCGATTTTTTGCTAGCAAGGGGAGGCTATCAGGCTTTGTTTATGAGCTAAGTAAAAGACTATTATGTGTTTTTCATGACTGAACTATGAAATATATGCACTATATTCCCTTTTAGATTATTGACTAGTTTCATTTCTAATTTGTGTTAAATTACTCAGTTGGTATATTCATTTCCTGTTTAATGTTTTTATGCTTGAAATGCTTGCTAACTATGGGTGAAATTTAGTATTGTGTTTACTCTATTGGATTATGGTTTATATGTTATGCATCTTAGTCATTTAAATGCTCATGATTTAGTGTTTACTTTGGTCTTATGAATGTTTTCCCTCTTGTCTTCAAACTGTTCAACCAAAACCCTATAAAACCCTATTTTACTTTATTGTGATTTTTTTAGATTGTGTTGGCTTGTTCTTTTGTAGTATGAGAACAATTTATGGCACTAACACTAAGGAAATGGTCGTAATCTCTCTTCTTCATTTTAATTCAAATATGGTTCCTTTCCCATAAAATGTATTATGTTGCAATCATTCATTTTATTAATGGATTCCTTAGTCACTAATATAGAACTATATACCATTCTCTAGTGTCTTTTATCTTGCTTGTTTGTTTGATGTGTTTGTGCAGGTACATCCATGGAGATTCATCACCATAGGAGACAACTACATCACAATGCAGAATAACCAAAGAACTCATGCCAGATATCTACAAGCTCTAGGAGAAGTCTTGTATCCTTGTCATCACTCATTTGTTCTAGATCTGAACCATTCAAACCTAGGGAAACAACTCTTGTTAGCAAGAGGTGCGATATTTCCAGCAAAAAATATGGAGACCATACTGGGGAATGCATTCAGTACATCTGATTATTGATCCTCAATTTTTTATCATTTTTGGCAAATAAATTATTCATTTAAATACATATTTCATCATCTTTTGTATGTTTTATGTCACGCAGATTATTATTCAACTTTAGGTATGAGTGTTTTTAAGGTTTCTATAAAATTATTTTTTTATTATCATTTTTTATGGTTTAATTAATTAAAAATAACATTATTAAAGTATATTTGATGTATTAATTAGTTTGTATAATTGTTTTCAGATTTTATAATCTTTTTAGGCCAAGTTAATATGAAAAACGCATTCATCCTGCTTTTCACACAGCATGTCCAGCTCGTCATTCAGCCTGTTCCATGAAAACCACTAGTGGTTTCTCAAATGTTGAAAGGTGTTTCTATACACTCCAGTCCTAAAGAAATCTAGAAGATAGACACCCCGTTCGCCCTAAATCAATGCCCAGTGTATCTAGCTCACATCCCAGTCTTTCGTTCAGCACTCCCTCCAGATCGCCCATCAGACTGCACGCTACTGAGAATTAATTCCGGCTATTTAAAACGTGAACCAGCTGCCAACGATATGACTATCCACACATCTGGTAATGGAGTTGTGTTCTAGACTGTTCACCGGCCTTCATTCTCCTTTACTTTCCACCACGTCAACCATCCATGCGCTGGACTATCGCATTCAACTCACACCCTAGAAGGATCGCTTGTGGCCTCCTATGCTTGACTCCAAACTACCACCAGTCTACGCGTTTAAAGAATAGAATGACCTATGTTCTAGAAGACCCACTGTGTATGTTGCCTTGGCTCGCCACCATTACATGTTCACGTTGAAGGATTCATGCACCACCTTTGCAGATCATTTGCACTGGAGAAGGAACTTGTTTGTATGATGTCCAGTGAAAAGAACCAGATTTGCGTTGAAGAAGGAAAATGTTTATGCATTGGCCTATGATCAGTTAAACTCCTATATAGCCGAATAAATTTAGAGAGCAGTCGACCACTAAAGGGTTGAATTTATCATCCCTGTAAATCATTATATAAATCATCCTCTGTGACAGAGCTCAGTTAGCTAGAAAATGGGCCTCTGGTTTCTTCTCAATTTCCATTAATTCTTTCAGAAAATGGCTAGTGAACTTTTGAACAAGAGGAAACTTAGAAATTTTCATTTTTCAGGTGCCTCTATTTTCTTATTTAAGATTCTTAGTTATTTTGAGTTCTTTTCTCTATTATTTTATTCATTCATTCTATTCTTTCAATATGTTATGATAGAATTCTTGATTCCCATATCTGACTATCTGTTGTATGTTCAATGACCATCTTGATTTTGTCTAGCTTTGGGTCAACTGTTTCTTTCAAATAGTCTGCAGATTCTACCATATCATTTTTGGTGACTTGAATGGATTCTATATGGTCTTTCTTTGCAATCTGATTTGATGAAATAGTGAATTGAACTAGACCTTTAATAGCTATATTGATCCAGTTTTTTTGCTCGAAGACATTTTCTATTGAAGTGTCCTTTCCTTCACCTAGAATGAAAATAGGAATGGATAACGAATTCTGGTCACCATCCTCTAATTTCAAATGCTTAAAAGGAGCTAAGAGATACTATGTTTTTATTTCATTTCCTCCTGTACTTATCCACTTAGGGCCAAAGTTTGATCCAGAGGAAGAAGAGGAGGTCTGCATTTGGGTTTCTGTAGTATCCTTTTGTTTGAACCATAAATAGAAACAAATTCATTTTTTATTATGCTTCATTTATTCTCTCCATTTATTTCCATGTTATTTGTTTTGTTAGAGAATGTTATCCCTATTATATTCTGCATCCATATTGGAATATATATCCCAGTTGAACATATTTTTGACCCATTCATTCTTTGGATTAAAAGGGGGATGTCCATGTTCTATTTGAACAAAATGTCTCATCTATTTGACAGTTGGTTGTTTTATATCCTTAGGAAGTTTATTATCCCATGTACTAGTAGGATTAGGATTGAGTAATTACTTCGATGGCGTGTATCCTAGGAATTGTCTAGGTTTTGCAGGAATTTGGGATACTAAAATATTTTCAACCTGCTTAGTAGGATCTTTAGAGATGAATTTAATCATATATTCAACGGCTGCATCTAAGCTTCATGCAATCAACCTTAGGTTGTTGTCATTGACATTTATGAGTAGGTTATTTTATGAACATGCTTGTTTTTAGGGGCTTACTAAGATTCAGTATATAGTCTCTTTTTCTATGATGGTACTTATTTGCAAGTTATTTCTTAAAGCACTCCTTATAATGATAATTGTGCTTGTTGGAAAAAAAAGTAGTGACCCATCATACATATATATATTTCCAACTTTTTCACCCGCCATCTTGACTAGTGTTAGCTCACACCAGCATTGACCCCAATTTCACACCATAAGGTGAAAGAGAATATTAATACACAACATGGAACAAGTGAACACACCACAATAGAAAAGGAATTAAGGAATGGGTAGAGGACAGAAGGAATGACACAAATTTTTAAAACATTTTACATGGGAGGTGGGGATTCAGTCATTAGAAGGATGATTCTTCGATGTTACTCTTACTTTTGAAGAGAAAATGATTAATTTTTTTGTAATATTTAGATTAGGAAAAAATTATTTGTTATACAGGTAAAATCTTCAATTCCTACATAGATTGAATGTGTATAAGGAGTCCCATTTTGACCATTTGTAAGGGAGCCTCTTGTCAACAATTTGGTCTCATGGTGAGAGGTTGTATAACATTATGTCATTGAAATAAATATATTTTTCTTAATGGAATTTAAACTCCAAATTTTGGTCGATATTTGATTTTCCTTGAGGCCTGCTTACTGAAACTTAGGTCCATACCTTGTTATCATTGGATAGAAAATGTTTCTAGTATGGATGTTGGGAAGAAACACTTGAGAATATATTGAAAAACATCTCCTAGTGGTTTAGAAACAAATTTTGGAAGTTTCCTAATGGTGAATTGCAGAAAAGAAAATTTACAGAAGAGTTTATTATTTTTCTTTCATAAATGGCACATGACTCTGTTACGGGCACAAAACTGTAAAAATGAAAATGATAGAAAGTCAATAAAAACAATAGAAAAAAACTGAAATTTGGATATGTTGTAAGAAAAATCAACAATAAAATTGCTAATAAATATCAGTATTTCAAATTATGCTTATCTATAACAAAGTAATATTTTATAATTTCTTTACTTCATATCATTTTGACAAAGGTATTTCTAATACCCATACCCATCTTAGAAACCATAATTACTTTCCTACTTCTAGTAACATATTGTGAGTCTTGCATGAAGGAAATCGATGGTTATAAATTTTGGTTAATGAGTGGGATGTAGACAATTAGGATGAGGACATTGGTCAGGATGTGGTAGAATTTTCCCTAGATGTAAGGATCCACCATGTTGTTCTAAGGAATTTTGAGTAATTTGAGAAGGATGTACAATGGAAACACATTCAAGGCAATGGACTGTATATGGGATATAATAACCAATGAGTTGACTATGGGGGGAATTATAATCCAAGCCACAACCTGTTGATCTACATCCTGGTGAACTATAATAAATATTGTATGCATCATCCTATCCAGTCACACCAGTTTCCATTGGCTCCACTAAAGCAGTTGTAGCCTCTGCAACACATGCAGACATAGCTTCCTGATCCCAGTGACGTTGTTTAGAGGGAGGTAGAGAAAATTCATTGCTCAGTAGGCTACTTCACAAATGATATTTATTAGCCTTTGGTGGAAAACACATAGTCCTTTCCATAAGATATTATTATTTCTCAAATGGCATTCATTTAACACACAAGCATTTTTCGATGCTTTATTTTCTCCATTATTGTCATTGGCACTTACTATGGCTCCTTTATTCGAGCCTTCTACAATTTTCTTGGTTTCATCTTCAGTTTCAATTCTTGCCCTTTTTACCAAATGCAAATGTTCATCAAAGTTAAGTTTCCTTCTCTTGATCCGTGTCCTTTTCTTTCGATGATATACTCGAGATAATACTTCAAGAACATTTTCTTCTTCCATGCAAATATTTATCTTTATTTTATTATCTAATCACTCTAGTAGAGTTGAATACCCTGCATTATGTTTCTTCAAGAGCTTTATTTTCTTCTTCAGAATGGAATTATGATGCAAAGAATTGTTTGGAACTACCCTAACTTCATTGTCTTTAGTCGCAACTGTAGAAAGCACATGATCTTTGACATTAGGAACATAATTTTCATGAATATTTTCAAAATCTTTTTCACCCTTCAAATTTTCTTTACAATTTGAAACCTGAATGCTCTCTTCAGTGTTTCCATGTTTAAAATATTCAAATTGCTGAGAATGTTATCTGTCATTGTTTTTCTACAATCTAGGAACTCACTTTCAGGAACTAGTCAAGAACCTCTAATTTCTTTTTCCATGCTTTTCCTTTTCTGACCAAACTTCTTTTCACTCATGGTGTGCTCTGAAATAATGCATGTATCTAGTGATTGTATCCTAATTTCTTCAAGATAAGAAGAAAAATTCAAAAAATTGTCTCCATAATTATGAATATTTCTTTCACTCTCTAATGACCTTTTCAAATCTCTCTTTGTTGTCTTCAACTTTGGCTCAGTCATTAAAGATACTGCACCAGAAACATCAGACCTCAAATGGTTCTCAAAATGGATTGTAGGCACTGCACCAGCAACATCAAGCCTCAAATGGTCCTCAAAATGCCTTGTAGACTTCTTTATCTTTAGTATGGACCTCATATTGTCATATTTAGATGTCGATAATGAACTAGACTTTTTACGCCCAACCTGAACTGAATTGAGCATATTCATGTCTTTCTTATCAGATGATAGCAGGGATGTAGCAGGCTTTTTATTATTCTCACCCACCCTATGTGAATTTATCCATTGTTCCTGCCTATGTACTTCCCTCTTAATATCATGTTTCTTGGCAAAAGTCTCATAATGTATTTGATTAGATGTATCTTTTTACATTTTCAGCATTTCCTCTAACTCATCAGTTGCTTCTTGGATTTTATAATTTTTTGTAAACTGTACTTTCTCTGCATAATCCTTTAAGCTTTCATCAATACATGATCTGGATTTTCCATCATCAGTCTCTGGCATAAATTCCTCTTTATTTGTACCTTTAAAATAGAGCAAAAATTAAAACTTCAAAGCAGTAATAAATTAATGAAAGAGCACACATCCTGAAGTTTGGAAAAACAAAATAGTCTCATCTCTTTACAACAACACACACAATACAAAACTTTATATAATCTAATCTAATCTTTTCTTACTGCATTTCACATGGCTCTAACTATATTACATGCCTAGGATCCTATCCTCACTAATCATGCGCACTTGAACTACTAAAATGACTTCCTAAGTTTTATTTCATTATATAGATGTGCCCAATGTTGATGTGGCACTAGTGATGTGTTAATGCTGACATCATGAATGTACATAAAATGTTTTTAACATCCATAATATATTCAGACTCAATGCTGATTATTATGCTTGTGTGGATGAGCCTGATAATTGGAAAAGGGATGTTGGTTAGAATTTGAGATCAGCTTACATATATGTTTGCCTAAGATTATGTTTTAGTCTGACTCTTTTATTGAGAGATGACATGATTACAAAAGGAAGGTATTATTTATTGATCTTACTATAAAAACTTAAAATTTACAATTTTATTGTTTGGTGAGTTCCAAGACATCAGATTGTAAATGTTTTTTTTATTATTGTAAGTGTGTTCGGAGATTGCAGAACTTTAAGATGAGAAGGCAAAGGACTTCACTCGAGCAAAGAACAAAAAACGTATTTTGAGCACTCTCATTGAACACTTTATGATTTAAAAACCCGGAATATGTAATTTTATCTATTTCCTTGTTTTCCTTGTAATAATGGGCATGTTCATGGAAAAGCATGGACATCTATTCTTCATCATACATCCATTTTGAAACTATGTGATCGTTGTCTTTTCATGCATTTATATCTCCACATGTGTCACATCCTCCTAAGATATGGACCATTTTGTAGAATTTTTGAAATGGTTTTCACATATTAAAGCTTGCTTACTTTATGATTGGGTGAATCTTGATTGTGCTGAACTTGGTCTATTAGTATTTATCACAGTAAAAAATGCATTGATATTCAAGGATTATTGTATTTAATTTACCATTCATAATATATTTTGGTTTCCTTTACCCTTTTATATATGCCACATAATTCTCTTCTCTTACAAGCATCTATCTTTATCCAATTTCAATAGTTTTGTAATGTCTATACATAGATTTTATAATGATTTCTAAAAGATGGATTTTCTCAGGGTTTATAACTTTATATCCCCCATAGCAGGATCTTGGCTTCTAAAATTGGTTGCAATGAACTCATCTCTAGAGATTAAACTTATGACATTTATGGTGTTTTACAGTCATTGTATCTGTAGTGATTAACCTTTTTAGTATGGTATGGTAAGGTACTAGTTTAAATTGACTAAATGGAAATATTATTGAGAAGCAGCGAATTATTTCTATTTAGTCAAGCTGATAAAGCTCTTGATAGAAGTGACGACATGATAGGAATCCTTCCTTAAAGGAATGAATCCAATAGATGAAAAATAATATCAAGATGATAGTTGAAAGGATATCATGAATCTAATTGCTATGTGCTATTCTTTTGATCTGTCATACGTGAGAAACACCTGTTCAACATGGAAGTGTAATTGCATGTTTCTCATTTTTTAGCAGTCTTTTAGAGGTAATTTAAAAACTATTACTCAAATAATTTTAATAAAATTTAGGTATGTATTGAAAAGTTAAGTGCTGTCAACTCAAGTTAGGGAAGCTAGCTGCCAGTTAATTCCTGTCTCAAGTTAGGGAATCCAACTTCCAGTTAAGTCCTATCAACTCAAGTTAGGGAATCCAGCTGCCAGTTAAGTCCTGTAAACGCAAGTTACGAAAGCCAATTTTAGAAGTCAACAATTTGTGAGTTTTTTTGGAGACAAGTCCTAATGCATTGTAATTTTTTTAATTGTGCATTGTCTACTATATTTGGGAGTATTTCATGTACTTTAAGAGCATTAAAATTTCTCTTCATTTATTGAAGTATTTTTATTATGATTGACAAGTTAAATCATTTTCTTCTTTGTCTACTATGAAATTCCTTTTTCTATCACATCTCTCTCTCTCTCTATAGTCTTTCCTTTGAAAAAATTGTAATTTTCTTTATATGAAAAAAGTACTTTTATAAGATAGTCACAACAGAGGATGCATATCAGTAAAAACTAGCTATGGTAAAGTATGTTCAAGTATCTATGATAAAGGACGTTTCAGAGTCCATACTTTCCCCCTTATAAAAGCTTCTATCTAGTCTCAAAATTGCATTCTAACATTGTCACTGTCATAATTATGGAAATACCATTGAGCTAAAAATTGTTCATAATACACATAAAAACTAAAAGATTCACAACCCTCCAATAAATGGAAAAATTCTACACAGAAATTTACAGTTTTGTATAGATATATTATAAAATGAATTTTAGACAAACTTAGAGACAACACCATCCACAGATTCTTGGATGGCCAAATCCCTTGATCCAACAAAAGGACATCTTTTGGAAAGGAGTCTGTTTCCATGTTTCTCTTCCTGTAAATACTCACAAACAAAATCCTTTCAAAGAGTAAGACTCCAACTTGAGCTACAAATGGGTTTCCTGGGCTTGTACCATCAAAATATGACCAGGCCCTAATTTATCAATCTGTTCCTCCCTGACTTCTTTGACCGGTTTATCTGGTTTTGTTTTTGGAAAATATTTCAAGAATAGACATATGTTGGTGTTACGGAGAGAAATTCCTCTGAGGGCACGAAGGTTCACCGTCTCACCCCACCATGATAGACCTATGATAAAATAGATATCTTCCACCTCAATGGTGAGATACATGCCATCTAGCCGGAAGGACTCTGAGTCCGGATCCCAATAGTCTACAAGCATCTGTAGTAGTCCTGGTTTGGCCCTCAAGCCTCCTAGGCACCAAAACTTGTAGAGTCCGCATCTTCTTAGAGCCTCTTGAGCCATTCTGTCAACCCTTACTGCATCCTCTACATCACCATGCTCGCGTTCTTGCCACTCTAGCACCATCCTGCATGAGAAGTTGACCAAAATGTCCATTAGATTCATAAAAATCTTAGTGCGCGGCGTCATACGCGGCTATTTTCAAAACAGCCACATATGTACGCGATTTCAGGCCCCTTTTCCACGTATTCTGAGTATAGACAGCCCTATACACGGAAAAAACCTCGATATCCACGTGCGCCGTGGTGCTCATGTAAGTTTGGCCATTAAAAATTCATTTGACCATGAAAAATTATAAAATTTGTATTGAAATGCAAGCTGAGAACATGAGTAAGTACCTGGAAGAATCGGTTGTGAATTCCGCTGATTGAATCTCCTGGAACTTGTAGTTGAATATCAGAGCTCCAATGGGTAAAATTTTCAAATGATTTATATTTTTTACTATTTATAGAAAAAATTTCAAATATTTGAAAATTTTTACCCCCTTTCCTATAGTTTTGACCGTTTCTAACCTTTTTGGACCGTTCCTGACCTAATTTGTGATGTAGAAGACCATTTTCAGTGATGTTTCAGCCTTTAGATTGACGCATTTGTACTGATATCAGGTATAACGTCTATCCTTATGACCATGTCACTATATCCTTAGGTACGAACCCACTCTATTATGTCATGGAACCTTCTTGCTGCTATAGAAGTGGCATGATGTGAGTGGTAGAGACTCACCTTACATGGGTACCCTAGTTAGTGTCTTATTTGCATTTGGTTCCCACGCCGATGTTTCCCCCTTTAGGGTGTGGGATTCCGTTGTATAGTATTTCCATGACATTTAGAAAGAGCCTCATACTCCTCTTGATCTTATGCTAGACTGTATCCCCCCGGACTCCCCTTATATCGAGTTGTGAATGCATTATCATGAGTTTTGCCTGTCTTATTGAGCTTTATGCTGGCTCCCCTGACATTGTGTTTCAGCCATATAGCCCGAGCTTGTCTCATGTCTAGCCATGCAGAGCCTTTATTTAAATCTTTCGCAGCTTGATTCCTTTTTTTTACCGAGAGGGGATTTTCCCCCGAGTGTCGATATCCTACACATGTATCCTTGCATTGAGCATAGGTATGTTCCACTGCTTGGAACTAGTTTGTTTGCCTTTATGACACTCGTCTCCTCCTAGTTTGTAACTATAAAGCTAGTTTATTCTTTTTTCAATCTTTTCAAATAACTGAAAAAGACCAAAAAAATCAAAAAACCAAAAAGCTGAGCAAGAAAAGATATTATCTTTGGCAGCTGTCGAGTCGTGTCGCCTTCGAACAGAGCACTGTATATCACATCCATTGGTTGGGTTATAGTTTGACTTTAGGAGCTGTACTCGTTATCTGAGTTTTATCTCCACCAACTGGTTAAGCTTCCAGTCCCTATGGAGCCTCTATTGATGCCTCCTGCGTCATAGAGATGTCCCAGTTTGTATATCGAGTCTATGCTGCCTTCATTCAGTCACCATACACCGTTATGCTCTTGTTTGAAGGAATTTGAAACCTGAGTCGGCCATTCCTCAGTTATCTTGACTTTGCATGTCGGCCATTCCCGGTACAGTTACTGGTTCATGCATCTTATGATCGAGTTCTTCCATATTATATAGCCTTGCTGAGTACCTCGTGTTGGATGATGGGGGATGCCTTAATGCCCTCCTTCCAGCGGATTTCATCCCATCGACTTCAGATCATTTATTCTGGGATTGGAGTCTAGAGTCATTTTGAGTGCCTTGAGACTTGCAGTCATCAGTGGCAGGTCCTCTCGCCATCGACAGTTTTGGGAATACATCAATGTCCCCTAATCGATGGATTCTCTCAAGTGTTCGACCTCAACACATTTATTCACACTTGTTAGTTTGTACTCTAGTACCTTGATTCCCATTTTCATTATTGGTGGGTGATCTCGCGTCTGTTAACGGTATACATCAATGACCGGTAATCAGACGATGGACTACTATGTTCGACCTCGACACCTCTATTTGCATAGTAGGACATGTACTCGTAGCGGTTTGTGTAGAAGACCTTCCATATTGGTGGCATCCACTATATGATACCTCCTTGATCATGCCAGTGTTCATGAGATTTCAGCTCTCGTGACTTGTTCCAGTATATGTCAGACATTTCCAGCCACTATGGAGATCTTGATCTGTTATATATCTTCAGCCTATGTGGAGATCATTGTACTTTGTATATCTTCATCATGGATATTCTAATCTATGTATATTGTACGTGGTGATGACCACATATGTTCTGTCATGTTTCATGCCTATTCATGGCCATTGTACTCTTATGTATACGGGACTGCTATATGTATGTGCAGTTATATGCAAAGTTGTATTATGGTATTATGCTGATTGGGTGGCTGGTCTTCCATTTGGGTACCTTCATCACTTCACTTCTGGGATGGACTTATAATGTATTTCGGCCATCGTATCACCCCTCTGATCTCATACATTAGGGGGCATCTGTTATAGCGGATTTCACCACACTAGGTGAATCACACATTGTATGGCCTTCCCCTATCCCGCTGTAGACTCATTATTCCCTATGGACCATTTATTGTCTTTTGATGTATCATTGACCATCCCTAAAAACATTAGAAAATGATATACGCGGCCTTTTCCCCGATAACCGTGTACATACGTGAATATTCCCTATATAGTCGCGTACATCGGGATGTGTGCATAATCCAAAACTGTTGGACCGTTCCTTGTCTTGAATCTGACTCATATGACTCCTGGCCTTCCATATCCCTTGAGATCGCACAGATTCGACCTTTCAGTATCACTTGGGACAAGTTCACCGTCTCAGAGAAATTCCATCCTAGAAGTGAAGTGATGAAGGTACCCAAATGGAAGACCAGCCACCCAATCAGCATAATACCATAATACAACTCTGCATATAACTACACATACATATAGCAATCTCGGATACATAAGAGTACAATGGCCATGAATAGGCATGAAACATGACAGAACATATGTGGTCACCACCACGTACAATATACATAGATCAGAATCTCCATGATGAAGATATACAAAGTACAATGATCCCCACATAGGCTGAAGATATATCACAGATCAAGATCTCCATAGTGGCTGGAAATATCTGACATATACTGGAACAAGTCACGAGAGCTGAAATCTCATGAACACTG
>LPNX010991809.1:3831-20888 GCA_001517045.1 Pseudotsuga menziesii
GTATGGATAAGATCTAGTGGCCTTGATCAACATGAATGCATAGAGATTGTATAGAACTCGTTATATGTATATATGTGTTTAAATTATGCACAATGGGTGTTCTTTTTAATGTCTAAAAAAAATCATTTTTTGGCGTGGGTAGAGTAGGCATTGGAACCAAAATGAGTATCACTCGTACTACATTTCTAGATAGACATGGGGTGAGTCAAAATATGCAACTCAATTCCCCAACTATGCTTATGTGTACGAAAAAGGATGTGGTTTAATTGCGACTATGATTCACATTCATAGGCACAACTTGGGATACACCAATAGAAGAATAACTGAAACAGTAAACACATACACATTTAGCAAACAATAAACGCATACAAGAAATGCAAGGGGAAAATAGCACTGATAGAGCATCCCTACTCTTTTGGCATAAACAACATGCAGCTTAAAGATGCAGCTTAAAGAAGTAAAAGAGACAGAGGAATCAGATGAAGAAAATAACACTGATCAAAGACTAAACATGGAAATGGAATATTTAAAGATAAGAATGACAAACACAATGAGTTCTAATAAAATTTCAGCAATCTTAGATGAGATCCTAAACAGTCAAATATATCCAGCTGATTAAAATGAAAGTTGGGTACACTAAGACTATAGACATAAACATAATACAAACACCAAGTTCGAAAGAATTAAATGACTTTACTATATATCAATCTTAGATAACATAGGAACATTATAACACATACATGACAGGCTACTTACATCAGATAGAGATTATATTATATTCAATCAACCACCATTCCTACCCACCACACTATGCTACCAGACAACACACATTTTTGGAATTACCAGTTACAATCAACTTCAATTATTATCCCTGAAATTGCATAGTAGTTATGGTTTCTTCAAAGGTTTAGATTTTTCTATCAGCGAAAGAGAGTTAGAACTGACAATTTTAGTTAGTTTAAAAGCGAAGCACAAAAATTTATAGAGTGCTGTTTAGAAGTTAAATGAAAATTGTCACAGACGTACTATTATATTTGAAGATACAGAAGTCAGATCCTAGGCTTCATTTATTAATTTTGCTGATGATCTTTGAAAATTGAATATCATAAATATAGTTAAAAAGTCAAAAAAAAGCCACATCAATAAGGATTATATCAGATTCATAAAAAAATTAAAATTAATAGAATATAGTGTAGCAGTCATACAAGCGGATACTTTCACAGAGGTAATCCATCAAAAGAAAGGTAAGAGAATTGTGTCTGTTGATTGAGGAGGCCACATATAAATGACAGAGAGTTAGAACTGACAATTTTAGTCAGTTTAAGAGCGAAGCACAAAAATTTATAGAGTGTTGTATAGAAGTTAAAATGAAAATTGTCACAGACGTACTATGATATTTGAAGATACAGAAGTCCGATCCTAGCCTTCATCTAATAATTTTGCTGATGATCTTTGAAAATTGAATATCATAAATATGGTTAAAAAGTTAGAAGAAAATCCAAAAAAAGCCACATCAATAAGGATTATATCAGATTCATAAAAAAAATTAAAATTAATAGAATATAGCGTAGCAGTCATACAAGCAGATATTTTCACAGAGGTAATCCATCGAAAAAAAGGTAAGGGAATTGTGTCTGTTGATTGAGAAGGCCACATATAAATGACAGAGAGAACTGACAATTTTAGTCAGTTTAAGAGCGAAGCACAAAAATTTATAGAGTGTTGTTTAGAAGTTAAAATGAAAATTGTCACGGACGTACTATTATATTTTTAGATACAGAAGTCAGATCCTAGGCTTCATCTATTAATTTTGCTGATGATCTTTGAAAATTGAATATCATAAATATAGTTAAAAAGTTAGAAAAAAAGCCAAAAAAAGCCACATCAATAAGGATTATATCAGATTCATAAAAAAAATTAAAATTAATAGAGAATAGCGTAGCAGTCATACAACCGGATATTTTCACAGAGCTAATTCATCGAAAAAAAAAGCCACATCAATAAGGATCATTATCTAGAGATATGCAACATAAACCACGATATTTACTTAGATACATAACTGGTTGAAAGAGAGAGCCAAAAACACTGTACAAACTAGAATTATATATCTATATCAACGACCGAAGGGAAAAAATGGTATAAAGTACTCGGTGGGGGTAAAACCTATAAAGACCCAGTTCTCGGTCTATGGCCAAAATAAAAACAACATCATCTTTAAAATACAGTATTCCATATCTAATGGTTGTAGGGCTTAAACCCAAAGTCAAAACTGAATCAGATTCATAAAAAAAAAAAAATTAATAGAATATAGCGTAGCAGTCATACAAGCGGATATTTTCACAGAGCTAATGCATCGAAAGAAAGGTAAGGGAATTGTGTCTGTTGAATGAGGAGGCCACGTATAAATGAAAAAGGAAATGATCTCATAATAAAAAAAGGGATGTAATAAACAGTTTTTTACACTTTATCATGGACTATATCAGCTTTTTTATACAGGAGTAATTCAAAATGATGTAACTCATAATTTCTGAGCATAAACTATATTTTTTTTTCATTTCTAAAATTAGAAGAGGGGCAGATGGGTAGTGTATTTACCTCAGCCGCAGCAACGGGAAACAGAAGGCCGACCGGAAGCAGCAACCAATGTGGAACAAAACCAATGTCACTGCCAGTGCCACGACCGCAGCAGCTAAAAAAGCGAAACAGCTACCAAGAAAAATAGCCACCAGCAGAGAACAGAGGGAAAAATTCACAGCCACCATCCGAGATAGAGGAGAGCACAAATGTGATAGGCACCAACGGAGACAAATTGGAACGAAAACTTCTCAGCCCGACAGGGATGAACAGAGCGCATATATCAGGGAAACCGCCCTAGCCAGCACAGCGCAGAAACGCCACAGCAGACGGTAAAAGCACTGGCACCAACCCGATAACAGAGCCGCCCGAGCCTAAACGAACAGCCACCACAGCAACCCAAGCAAGAACACAGGAAAAAATATCACAGTCTCGACCACCAGCGTACAAACGGAGCGCCTCCAATAACATCGATCAAACGGAGCGCCACCAAATAATCAACATGCCCCTGCAAATAACATGCCCCTGCCAACCAAATCATCATCATCGCGGGCGTAGAAAACATTTAACAGTAATCTTCCGTTTGTATATATAGAAACTTCTTTCGGCCGAAGAATTATTCGGTGGAAAGTTTTTTCGGCCAAAAGTTTGTTCGGCCGAATAATTATTCGGTCGAAAAATTAATCAGACCAACGGTCCTAGCCGGACGTGATTTTCCCGGCAAAATGTGCAAGCCGTTTAGTACGAGGTACGGCGTTAACTTTTATCTTTCGGCCGAAAAAACAAATATTCGACCGAAAAGTTTTACATTATTTCGGCCGAAAGAGTCTAGAATACGATTTCGGAAGCGCATTTGTCACGGAATAGACACCCAACTTCATGATTTCACCCATTCACTATTTTATTTTCACAGCCGTCTAAAATTTCGTTAGCGAATCTTCCAGGTCCCAAATGGGCACTAAGTTTAAAGAACTCTCAAGCAAATATAATTATTAACAACTGCTGAGCTGAAGCGTACGATTATATAATTTTGTATATGTCCACCTTAACTATTCTAATCAATCTTTTAAATTGCATTTAGGAGTAGGTATTCAAACCAATAATCTATGTTTTGTGGATAGCCGATCCCGGTGCATCAACTCCATCAACTCCAGCTGCAGAAGAAAACTCCAACTTTTGCCGATGGTTTCACATGGTCTGCGTGAGGTTGCATACCAAATTTTTAATTTGGAAGTTTGAATCATAATTTTATTATTTTCATATTAAAAATTTTATTGGATAAATGTGTTAAAAATATTGAATGAAACCAATTGTTTAAAAGTATTCAATTAAATAAAACTACAATACTCAAAATAAGAGAGAACAAAACGTCCTACATCATATAGAATTTCCCTAATCCAAAATAGATTAGACTATAATTTCAAGCTTAAAGAGAAATAATTTAAAGAATTGTAAATACTAACCCTATTCTAACAAGTCCAAAATGAAAAAACAAAATATCCTACATCATATAAGTTTCTCTTAGTAATATACCTATTATTATATAATTTCAGGCTTAAGACAAATAATTTAAAGAATTGTAAATACTAACCCTATTCTCACAAGTCCAAAATGAAAAAACAAAATATCCTATATCATATAAGTTTCTCTTAGTAATATACCTATTATTATATAATTTCAGGCTTAAGACAAATAATTTAAAGAATTGTAAATACTAACCCTATTCTAACAAGTCCAAAATGAAAATAATAACAGTATATAAAATTATTTACTTTGTAACCCTATTTTGACAAGTCCAAAATGAAAAAACAAAATATCCTACATCATATAAGTTTCTCTTAGTAATATACCTTTTTAAGTAACAAAATATTCGAACATATCTACCATTTTAAAAGTAAAGAAAAATAATAATAAGAGTATATATTAAAGAAAAATAATATAGTTGGAAAGTTGAGTAATATTGAGAAGGGGTGAATCACTCTTTAGATGTCTTTAATTTTTATCACTTTATTTAAAATAAAAACAACAATAAAAATTGAACACATAATTTTATTGTGAAAACCTAATAACAAAAAACCACAAACACTTTCTATCACTTCAAAATTATGTTTACAAATATTTTGCAAGCATCAACTTGTTGGATGTTACAACATTCAAGATTTTCAGCTGCAACTAAAGAATGCACTGACACCCTTATTACTAGTAACGACTGGAAGGAGGCTGCAACTTCCTGCATGCTTTTGTTGCATTTCCTTGCGCCTCCCTACCACCCTTAGATGATTATGTGTTTCTCTGTTTTCTACACTTTATGATTTTCAATCTGTGTGTACAAAGACACTTATTTGAAAGGCTAAATCCTTGTTTATACACCTTCAATTGTGCCTCTTTGTATAATAGTCACAACTCTTCATCACGACCCTTTACACAGAGAACTAATTTAGAATTACCTTGTCTGTTTAAACTTGCGATTTTTAACAATATGATTATGAAATATTTCGACTTCACAATCCCAAGTTAGACACATCAACTTCTGAACCTTTTATCTGTTGATTTATAGTATGTCGATATTTTCAATTTTGAATCTAACCGATCAATTTCGATGTCGAGAATCAAATTCAAATATACACTACATATTCCAGCATTTCTCACTCCATCGTTTCGACTTTGTCAATTCCGATGTCGAACTAAACTTTGTCGATTCTAACTTATCAATTCTGATGTTGAACTAGACTCCATCGATTTCAATTTTGTTGATTATAGTGTCGAACTATGATTTAGACTTGCTGATTCAATTCTGAACTAGACTCTGTCGACTCCAACTTTCAGACTTTCAACTGACAATGGTCGATAAAAGGTCAACTTCAACTGACAATGGTCGACAAGAGGTTGACTTCGACTTGGTAATGATCGACAAGTGATCAACTTCGATTGAAAATGGTTGACAATAGGTCGACTAGGTCGAATTTGACTGATAGAAACTCGATCATAATTCAATAAGTCAATACCAACCTTTGACATCTTTGACTAAACATGGTGACGATCGAATTGATATCCTTTTCCTTTGTTATTAATGAACTTGTTTGACATCAATGACAATCATACTCAACAATCTCCCCCTTTTCCATTGATGAAAACCATTCTCCAAATTTCTTCCCCTTTGACATTAATGACAAAGGATCTCAAAACTCCCCGTGTTGACTATATCCACCTTTTGTGACATGCTACAATTTCCAGTTTATCCTAATGAAGAGAGATAACCCCCAGCTTCTGTTTGAGATAGACAAAGGACCCTCGAGATAGTGGTTTAGTAAAGATGTCTGCAATTTGTTCCTTTGTATCAACATACTCCAATTTGACAACATTTTGTGACACTTGTTCTCTTAAAAAGTGATATTTTATTGGAATGTGCTTGGTCTTGGAATGCATAATTGGATTTTTTGATATGTTTATAGCACTTGTGTTGTCACAATCTATCATAATTGGGTCCTCATATTTCACAAGTATATATTCTAATGTTTTTTTCATCTAGATGACTTGAGTACAACATGATGCCACAGCAATATACTCGACTTCTACAGTCGAGAGAGAAACAGAGGACTGCTTTTTGCTTAGCCATGCTTTTTGCTTAGCCATGATACGAAGCAATTTCCCAAGTAAAATGATGCTCCATTGGTGCTCTTTCTAGCATCAACAATTCCTTCCCAATATGCATCAATAAATGCCTTCATAGTGAATTCCTTTCCTTTTGGATACCATAAACCATACTCCATAGTTCCTTTCAAATGTCTGAGGATTATTTTTACTGTTTCCACATGTGTTTATTTGGGGGTAGATTGGAATATGGTGACCAAGCCTACAGACTGCATCACATTTGGTCTTGTAGTTGTTACATATAGAAAACTACCAATCAGTGACCTATACATGGTATGATCTACTTCCAAAGACTCCTCATCCTTCCTTAATTTACAACTCGTGACCATAGGAGTACTAAATGGTTTTGAATCTCCCATTTTAAACTTTCTCAACATATCTTTGATATATTTGGTTTGAGAGATGAATATACCTTTCTCTAATTCAGAGACTTGTAAGCCAATAAAGAATGTTAGTTCACTCAGCATTGACATTTCAAACTCCTTCATTTTTGAAGCAAACTTAACACTCAATTCACCTGTAGATCACTTCCAAATATGGTATCATCAATGTAGACAACAACAATGATCATTTTTTTATTTTCAAAATTTCTGTAGAGATTACTGTAAGTGGCCCCTCTTTTATATCCTTGTTGCTTCAAGAATTTGCCCAGTCTTGAGAATCATGCTCTTGGATCTTGTTTGAGGCCATAGAGTGCCGTTTTTAGTTTGCAAACATAATCTCTATTTTCTGATAATAGAAAACCTTCAGGTTGTTCAACATAGACTTCTTCTTCAAGTTCTCCATTAATGAACATAGATTTTACATCCATTTAGTATACTTTGAAGTTTTTATAGCATGCAAATGCTAAAAACATTCTAATGGCTTCAAGTCTTGCCACATGTACAAAAGTTTCTTCAAAGTCGATACCTTCTATTTAAGCATATCCCTTGCATACTATTATGACTTTGTTTCTTATGACTTGACCATCCTCATTAAACTTGTTTTTGAAGATCCATTTGGTCCTAATAACGTTCATGCCTTTTGGTCTTGGGACAAGTTCTCGAGTTTTGTTTTTCTCTATTCGATCCAACTCATCATTCATGGCACTGATCCAATGATGATTTTTGCTATCCTTTGCAAAAAAATTTGGATCAACCAACGATATTAATGCTTTTCGTTGAAACATTAGTCTTCTTCTTGTACTAACTCTTGCATCTTTGTCACCTACGATTAGATTTTCAAGATGATTCTTCTGAATTATTCTAGATGGAGTATTTGTATCAGATCTAGGAAAGTCTTCATCTTCACTTTATTTCTTGTGTTCTAAGTCCTCCTGCTTTTAAGTATCTTCATCTTCCTCTTCTTCTTTTATAGACTCCTTCTTTTGAGAATATTTATCTTTCTCTTCCTTTAAAAAATCCTCCTTTTGAGAATCTTTATATTTCTCTTCATCATCAATTTCTTCATCATCCTCATTTTCTTGAGCTTTAATTTTTCTTGGTTTGATGTCATCAAGAATTACACTTGTGCTTTATATGATCTTGCGTGATCTTAGATTGTAACTTCTGTATGCCTTTTTGGTAGATGAATAACCAATAAATATGATGTTATGGAGTCAAATTTACCAAGATTATCATCATCTCTCTTTATGTAGCACTTACTTCCAAAAACTCTAAAGTACTTGAGTTACTTTGTTGGTCTACCAAACCATAGCTCATAAGGTGTTTTGTCATTATTTACTCTGATTTGTCCTTTGTTCTGTATATAAACAATTGTGTATATTGCTTCTCTCTAATAGCCATCTAGAATTTTAGCTTCATTAAGCATGGTTCTAGCTGCTTCTTGAATTGTCTTGTTATTTCTCTCAACTAATCCATTTTGCTGACGGGTTTTTGGTTCTAAAAATTGCCTTTTGATAGCACGAGTTTCACAATACTCATTGAATTCATTTGCGATAAACTCTCCACCATTATTTGACCTTAGAAATTTAATTTTGAGACTGGTTTCATTTTCAACTAGTGCTTTAATGGATTTAAACTTCATAAAGGATTATGATTTTTCGTTGAGAAATTCCACCCAAGTCATCCTTGTAAGATCATAAATGAATAACGTGAAGTAATGCTCACCTTACATGCTTCTAGTCCTTGTAGGACCACAGACACCAGTGTGAATTATTTCTAATGGTTGTGATGTTGTATGATCTTTGATCTTGAAACTTGCTTGTGTTTGTTTTCCATGAAGACAATGTCTACAAACATAGTTATGAGGTTTTATGATCTTTGGTAAGTTTCTTACATCTCCCTTCTTACTTATTTTTACAAGATTGTCAATGTTTAAGTGCCCCATCCTTCTATGCCACAACATAATTTCATCAATTTGATTCATGTAACTTTGTTTTTCATTTTCTAAGATGTATACATTGCTTGAAGTTCTCACAAAAATCCCTATAAGATTTCCTGAATTTTTCTTTCTGATTTCATACTTCTTGGAGTCAAATATGCAAATGTGTCCTTGATCACAAGTTTGACTCACACTTAGGAGATTAGGTTTTAAGTTTTCTACTAACAAAACATTTTTTGCTTTAACCTTATTTCCAAGAGCCAGTGTACCTTTCCCAATTATTTTAGATGATATATTATTCCCAAAAGTAACGTTTCCCTTTTGATCTTGTTTTAGTCTGATGAACTTGCTTGGGTATCCTGTCACGTGCTTTGAACATCCCCTGTCCATATGCCATAGATTTTTCTTTTATGTCGAGCATAGAGATATTGAACATTTTTCTTTCACATATTCTATTCTTTTCCAAGCCTTTCTTTTCTCCTTGTCTCTATTTGTGGCTCCTTTTTCAATAGGAGTCAATGTTTTACAATTTCCAGCTATATGCCCTAAGTTACCATATTTGTAACATTATTTGTCATAAATGTGTAAAGGAATTCTGACTTATGCCTTTTGGAGGATCACTAGAATTGTCTTCCTTGTAGGGATATTTCTGATTATGTTTTTAGTTCATCCTACAATCAAATGCTTTATGCCAAAAAATTTTATAGACATAGCAATTACCTAAAAAGAGAAGCATATTTATGTTTGTTATTAGTCTTCTTGGCATTTTATTTGTCCTCCTTTCATTTTGAAAAGAATCGGATTTTTTACTATCTCCCTTTTCAACTGAGTCTTTGAGTACATAAGCATAACTATTTTTGTTTCCATCTTGTATTGTGGGAGAGGATTGTTTATCTAGTTTTATTTCTAGATGAACTTTGGCAACTTAGGATGTCATCTAGAGTTTTTGAGCTTCTTACAAATTTTGATGGAAATTATTCTTCATAAATCTTCTTTCTACGTAAGAATAATTTATCCTTATATTTTTCTAATCCTAGCTCTCTTTTCTTGAGCTACTATTCCATATTGTTTTCAACCTTTTTAGCTTCTTGAAGCTATTTTTTAATTCAACACTAATTCTTTTTGTATCAATGTTCTTCTTTTCAACCTCTGTCACTTTGGTTTTTAATTGTTTATACAACCTTTTATACTTCCTTAATTCTTCAAGAGAATTTATGATTTCTACTTCAAGGTCTACCACTCCTTCTGATTCATTTTCATGGTTTTCGCTCTCTATTCCCATGAAGCTTCTTCATCACTAAAATCATTTAAGAATTTATCATCCAGGGAGTAACATGTATTTTTTTTTCTTCCTATATTCCCATTTGTTCTTCTTGAAGTCCTCAGGGCACTAATCATTGTCTTCATGTTTGGGATAAGGGAATTTGGAAGAAAAGTGACCAATTCCCCCACAGTTGAAGCATTTTAAGGGTAATTTCCCTTTGTACTTACATGTACCATTCTTAATTTTTTAACAAGAAGTGCTTCTTCATCATCAGAGTCTTTTGATAGAACCTTTGTTTTGAATTTCTTTGCTGCTTTAGATTCCTTGAAAGATGTGTATTTCTTTTGAGATTTATCTTGTCAAATCCTCATCTCATAAGCTATGAGGATCCCATATAGTTCATTCATGGTAAGATTGTCAAGATTTTCTCTATCTTCTAGGGTGGAAATCTTAGGATCTTAAATCATTGGAAGTGATGTTAGTGCTTTTTCAACTACTTCAATTTCTTCCACTTCTGCTCCTAGCCCTTGAATTGCATTAACAATTTCGTCTATTCTCTTATTCTGATATGGGTGCATCCACGGAGGTGGGTTACATTTTTTGGCAATGCGAATTCGAAAAAAATGGAAAAAATGTACCTCGATTGAGGGTTTATAAAGCGCTCGATTGAGGTTCTGTTAAATGCTTGATCGATATTTTTGTTAACCCTCGGTAGATGGTGCAGAACCTCGATCGAGGGTTAAAAAAAGCTCGATCGAGGGTTAAAGTAGACCTTGATCGAGCATCTTTAATTTCTATAAATAGGCAACATACCCATCATTTAATTGGATATGGATATGAACTTCCTTTGATGGATATTAGTCGTAGAGTAATTGGGTTATAGATGTGATTAATCACATCTATGACTCCAATCAATCACATCTATAACTCCAATTACTCTACAACTAATATCTATACATAAAATCTAGGGGAAGTGATAGTAGTAATGCATTTACTTGTTTTTTCTTCAAGGTATGTACTATTACCCTCAAGTGTCATTCTTATAGGTGAAATTATGTTTTATTAAATTTTATTATCATATAATTCTATGTTTGATTTTAATTATATTTGGGTGTTCATATTCGTGTGCACACTCAAATATGTTTTTAGTTAAAGTTTTGAAAAACTCGATTAAGCTACTAGCTCGATCGAGCTTTTCTCTAACTCGTTCGATCAATGGTTTTAGAGACCTTGATTGAACTCATAGCTTGATATTGACATTGTATTTTCATATGCATCATGTAAAGTTTCATTTAATGAAGTCTTCCAAAAGATGCATGGACACCTTGTATTTTGAATCCCCATTTGAATTCACGTCATTGAACATTTTCAATTCTTGTCGAAATGAGAATTAGTATCATGTTTAGTTTCCATACTTTTTGTTTTTCGGATCCCACAGTCGCCATAACACATTTTCTTTTATTTATTTTCCTCCACTCTTAGCATTATGAAACACCAAAACAATTAGTCACGTGTTATTGATGTAAATTCTAATGTCATTCAATAATTTATTAGCAAGATTAATTGCAAATTTGTGACACAATAACAATTTTGAAAAGTAATCAATGGAAATTGATATAACCCAAGGAAATGAGGTCATATTTTATTTTCATGCTCACATTTTCATCTCTCTAAAGGTACTAAAAATACTTTTCTCCCTTCTATATAATTTTCAATTTTAAAAAACTACAATTATGTGATAAGACTCTGAATTTAACACTAATTTTTATCTTAATAGTCCTGTTCTATTCCGCCCTGGGCTCTCGGATTTAAATATCTGACCTAAGGATATATATCGTAGGTATCGTAGCGTAGTCCTGAGAATCCAGGTTGAATGGATACAACTTGCCTAAGTTCAACTCATCAACCGAATGACATGCATCATTTCTCTCCTTGGTTCAATGCAAAAAGAATACTATGGAAATGATGCATGCAATTCAGTTGATGAGCTGAACTTAGCCGAATTGTGTCCACTTCACCTGGATTCTCACTAGACTACGATCTGATACCTACGATATAGATCCTCGGGAAAGATATTTAAAGCTTAGATCCCAAGGCGGAATAGATCTGGATGATTAAGATAAAACTTAGAGTTTTCAAAGTCATATCACTTACTTGTAGTTTTTTTTAAATTAAAAATTATATGCGAAGGAACAAAGTATTTTTAGTATTAAAAACCTTTCACTACATTTCTATAACTCTAATTCTGATCTTCAATTCCTGCCCCCCCACTGTTGCTCCATTCCATCCTTGTTTTGTGTTTTGAAGTAGTTTAATGAACATTAAAAAGCTTTTAACAATCGATTTCTCAAACCCTTGGCCCCATGCTGGTTTGTACCAGGGACTTCTGGTTTCCAAGTAAAATGACGAAAGGTCTATTAGTAGAATAAGCTCGCAATGTCATGATTTTTTTTTGTTTAAATTTATAAGATATTTATTATTTGCAGACTTGGTCAAATCAAATGATATTGAAATTCCTTATGTCCATTTTCTTAGTTGGATCCTAGAAGCCCATTTCTAAAATTTCCTGCATGGGCATAATCTTCTAAATAGGGTAGTCATGGTGGTGAGCGTGCATATAAAACCTTGGTAGTCATGAACAAAATCTTTTTTTTCGAATATTTAAAATAACATCGATCGAGGGTTTCTGAAAACCTCGATCAAGGTATTTGAATACCTCGATCGAGCTACAAAGCTCGATCGAGGGCCAAAAAAACAAAGAATTAGCCCTCTTACAGGAAAATCAATGTTTCTTTGTTTCTTCTAGGGGTGTAAACACTGCCATTCATGGCACACAACTGAGAGGAGTTCATACCGATAGATTCATCACCGAATCCTCTATCCATTGAGGTATCATGTGTGCATTTTGGAATTCATATGGGTTTTTTTTTTTAATTACTTCTAAAACTTACACTTAGAAAACTTGACAACAACTTCGAAGCAGCTCAAACAAAAATCCACAGGGTAAAAAATATACATCGAAAAATTTCTAAAAAATACACATCGACGCGTTGTCTTCAAAAGGGTATATTTGGTTTTTCAATTTTTGAAAATAGTGAAAAAAAACTAGGATGGACACACATGTGTGTAAAATGATGTTGAAATCAGATGTGGTCACTTTCAAAAAATAATAAATAATTGTATATTGTGAAATAAATTAACAAAAAAATATGCAGACCACACTGCATTTTGTGTAGATCATGCTCGTATATATATATATATATATATATATATATATATATATATATATATATTAATGCAAGATTGAATTATTAGGGATGGACATCAGACACTTATTAACTTCTTCAAATTTTAAAGGTCACACAGTTCATTAAATGAAAAATTTTACACATAAATGACATCGGAATATTTTTTTAAAAATATCATTGGGAAGGAAAAATAATATTCTACAATTTGTTTTTTTACTACAAATCGAAATTCACATGGAATATATGCGTTTCGAGGGCTTCTATCTAGCACATCAGTAAAAAAACAGGCTTTCATCGCCAAATTTGGCCAAAAAGTGTTACCCACCTTCATGGAATCACCCATATGTTCTCTTCTTCCTTCACAATTTTAGACTTTCAAATTGAGGTTTAAATGTCTGGAGTTTGGCCCTTTTTACCTTGGTATGTCCTTCATAGATGGTATGCAACTTATTCCAAATATCCTTCACTGTATTGCAATGCATTACTTTGGCGAACTGTTCTTTTGATCCAGCCAATATTTCATTAACAACTTTTGCATTGCACCCAAATCATTTTATTCCTTCAAGATCTGTGGGGGGAGATTTTGGATATGTATACCCTCTTTATACAGATAACCAAACTTCAAGTCCAATAGACATTAAATGACTTCGCATCCTAACACTCTAGAATGCATAATCCTCACCATTGAATAATGGAACCTTGGAGGTCATTTTTCCTTGTTGATCCATGGTGATAAACGATCTCTCTTCACACGATTAAACTTTAGTGAAGAGACCTACTTTGATACTGATTGTTGGAAATTTGAGTAATACTAAGAGGGGGGGACAGTGAATCAATATTTAGATTTCTTTAAATTTTATCACCTTATTTAAAACACAAACAACAACATAAACATAACACATAATTTTATCATGGAAACCTAACACGGAAAAACCAGAAACACTTTCTATTACTGCAAATTTATATTTTCAAGTATTTTCATGCACCAACTTGTTGGATTATACAACACCCAATATTTTCAGTAACAACTGAAGGATGCATCGACGCCTTATTTACTAGCAATGACTGGAAGGAAGCTACGACTTCCTACAGGCTTTTGTTGCCTGTCCTTGCGCCTCCCTACCACCCTTAGATGATTATGCATTTCTCTGTTTTTTGCTATCTTTATGTTTTTTGAATCCGTGTGTACAGAGACACTTATTTAAAAGGATAAATCCCCTTTTACATACCTTCAATTGTGCCTCTTTGTCTAATAGTCATAGTGCAGTCACAACTCTTCACTGTGACTGTTTACAAATATAACTAATTTAGAATTACCTTGTTTGTTTAAACTTGCAAGTTTTAACAGTATGATTATGAAATATTTCGACATCACAATCCCAACTTAGATAGGTCAACTTTCGAACCTTTTATCCTTTTATTTACAATATGTCGCTATTTTCAATTCTGAAGGTGACTGATCGATTCTGATTTCGAGAATCAACCTCAAATATACACTATGTATTCCAGCGTTTTTGACTCTGTCGTTTCGACTTCTACTTTGTCAATTTTGATGTCGAAATGAACTCCATTGATTCCAACTTATTGATTCTAATGTCGAACTTAACTCCATTGATCTCAACTTTGATGATTATGATGTCGAACTATGATTCTAACTTGCTTATTCAATGCCGAACTAGAATTTGTCGACTCCAACTTTCTGACTTCGACTACTCTGACTTGTCTGCCAACTCAAATCGCAATGGTCGATAAACGATCGACTTCAACTGACAATGGTTGACAGGCGGTTGAATTCGATTGGTAATTATCAACAAGTGGTCAACTTAAACTAAAAATGATCGATTAGGTCGACTTCGACTGATACAGACTCAACCATAATACAATAAGTCTATACCAACCTTCGACATCTTCAACTAAATATTGTGAAAAATGAATTTCTATCCTTTTCCTTTGCTATTAATGAAATTCATTGACATCAATGACAATCATACTCAACAATAATAATATATAAAATTAAAGGTTTTACAAATAATTTTAATATACCATCTTAAAATAAAAAAAATAACATATAAAATTATAAACTTTAAATATTTTCATATATATATATATATATATATATAAACATCTAACATAGAACGTTGATTCCCCTCCCTTGCTGGCTAGAGGAGCTAGAGATAAAATTCCCCTCTTACTCCATTACCGTTGGTGGAAACAACCCATACCATATTGCTCGCCTTTAACCAGGTGCAAATTAAAGCATTAGGGAGACTTCTCACTTCCCTAGTCTCGTTTCTTCAGACATGAGTTTCTGGGAAAGTACTTGAAAAATCCTCCTAGATCCCATTATGAGAATGCCAAACTACAATAGACCCCCCCTCCCCCCCACACATATATAAATGAACTCTAAGCACACCATCTCAAAATAAAGGAAAATAATAATCTATCTAATTATGAAATTTGAAGAAGTATAATAATATATTATCAATTATTGTGGATTTTTGGTTTCTTTCCATTGGTTAAGATCTTATCTTCCTCTTAACTAAGGAAACAAATTAACGACCCATGACCTAAAATCATTTCAAGGCAGAACTTGCTTCTTTGCATTTGATAAGAATACTCAGTAACTACATAAATGATAGTTATTTGTGTTCCAAAGTTTGATTATCGCATTAGAAAGGCTCATTCTACAACCCAATAGAGGGATATGTGTATCTCCTTCCATGCTCATCCTAGATATGACATGTTTCCTTTATTAAAAAAAATATATTATGAAAAATAATATATTTAAAACAACTTATAAATAAAAATACACAGAAAAAGGGCTTGCACCTCAAAATATTTGATTGCTTTGGATGCTCGATAAATCCTTTTAAGATGGATCTATGTTGGTAAATATAGTTTATAATTAGTTATAATAATAAAATAAATTTTAGATTGCAATTTTGCTTTTAAATATAAATTTTTAAAACTAAAAATATTAATAATTAGACAAATTAAATATAATCATTCTAAAAATAATACAAACTTAAAAGTGAAATGAATGATATCTATTTGTTTATATTTCATTTTATATTATTTTTAGTTTGAGAAATAGATGGTGATAATGCTGATGGTGATGGTGATGATGATGAAATATTTCATTTTATATTATTTTTAATTGGCAAAATTATTAATGATGATGATGACGGTGACGATGACAACGACGACGACGATGATGATGATGATGACGACGACGACGACGATGATGATGGTGATGAACTACCACTTAGAACAATTTTAGTCAATCCAACCTTAAGAAAAAAAGTAAGGAATTACTTGGTTTGCTTTAAAGTTTATTTGTGTGTTTAAAAAGCTTGGAGAGAAGTGTTCCTAAATTAGTATAATTTTTGTTATATAGAAGGTTGAGAAGATTCCTATTGGAACAAAATTTTTGAAATTGAGATTGTATGTGGGTGTAAGCAAAGAAATCTAAGAGGAAGTTATTTTCGTCTCATCACTCATAGTCTCACAAAGATGATAGATCCTTTCATCCCAAAGAGTTTTGAGAAAGGTCCAATGCTTTGTTTCACTATGCAGCTCATGATCGTTCATTCTTAATTTAGCTATGTCGATCTTCTTCTTTACACTAGAGTCAATCCCCACATCTTTAACCAAGACATGGCATCTTTATGCCAATCTCACATGGTTTTGACTGTAATTTAAAGAAATTTTTAGAAGTCTTTGGTATTACAAACTATTATTTTTTTCTTTTACATTAGGTACCTAGTCATAACTATTCTCTCAATGGGGAAATACTCGCTTCAATCATGATAATAGGATATGGCACGTATTGCTTTTAATTTTAAGATTGCAAGTTATAAAACACTTCTAGATTTGCTTAACCCTTCTATAAGACTCTCGAGATAGGTTGCATTCACATACTTCACACCCATACATGAGAATGAGAGTGATAAGAGTTTCAAAGAGGATTTTTATTTATCCCACATCACAAGGTTTGC
>LPNX010991809.1:23261-52499 GCA_001517045.1 Pseudotsuga menziesii
AGCATTCCACCTTCCATTGATCCTTTTCTCGATGCTATAATTCTTGTTAATCTTGTTATGGATATCAATCCCATGATATTTGTAGGAAGTCACTTTCTCCAAGTTGAGCAAGTATTATCATACAAAAAGTGAGCGTAAGGGTAAATCCACGGACCTGGGTAACACTTTTTGGCAAGCGCATTTCGGCAAAAACAGAAAAATGCACCTCGGTCGAGGGCTTGTTAAGCCCTCGACCAAGGTCTTAATATCTCGACCGAGGTTTTATCAAGCCCTCGACCGAGGTATTGCGGGCTTTACAAACCCTCGGTCGAGGTATTTAAATACCTCGACCGAGGTATTTAGATACCTCGGTCGAGGTTCATACCTCGGTCGAGAGCTTAAAAAAACAGACTTAGCCCTCATTCAAACAAATGGAAAATTTACTGTGCCTTGCAGAGGTGTAAACCCTGCCATTCCTAGCACATAACTGAGCGGAGTTGATACCGATAGATTCACCAACGAATCTTCTATCCATTGACGTATCATACACGCATTTTGGCATTCATATGATATTTATTTTTTAATTACTTCTAAAACTTATACTTAGAAAACCACACTGCAACTTCGAAGCAGCTCAAAGAAAAATCCGCAGAGTTAAAAATACACAGCCAAAAAATTCTTAAAAATGCACACATCACATATCGACATGTCCTCTTCAAAAGGGTATCTTTGGTTTTTCAATTTTTGAAAAAATAGAAAAAATTCCTTTACGTGGACAAATATGTGTTTAAAACGATGTTGAAATCGAATGTGGTCACTTTCGAAAATTAATAAATAATTGTATAATGTGAAAAAAATTAACAAAAAAATATGCACATCACACTGCATTTTATGTAGATCATGCTCATATATTTATTTTTTTTAAATTATTAATGCAAGATTGAATTACTCTACGTGGACACGAGCCACTTATTAGCTTCTTCAAATTTTTAAGGACACACAGTTCATTAAATGACATCGGAATATTTTTAAAAAAATATCACTATGAAGCCAACATAATATTCTACAATTTGTTTTCTTACTGCAAGTCAAAATTCACATGGCATATATGCGTTTTGAGGGCTTCTATCTAGCACATGAGTAAAAAATCAGGTTTTCATCGCCAAATTTGGCCAAAACGTGTTACCCATCTTCATGGAATCACCCGTAAGCGACCTTATTAGATTTTATCAACATAACTTTGGTTTTGTCATTATTTATAGTCATATCCATACAAGAGTAGAAATCCTTCAGAATTTTTAATTGTTTATCAAGACTAGATAGACATCTTACCAAAAGAAGAATATCAACAACATAAATAATAAGTATTATGACAATTCTTATCAACTTCGTGCTAGTAAAATATATCTCCATCAAGCGACCTTCTAATTTGTAATGTATATACTAAAAATAAGAGATGAACCCACTAACTCTTATATATTTACATAAAACTTTATATATCTCTTTAAATTTGTAAATTTATATCGATAAAATAAATTTCTAAATAATGTAAGGAAACAAAAAAAAATGTAATATTTTTTATTTAACATTTTCATTTTTGTTAAAGAGTTATGAATTACTCTATAGTAACATAGAGGACAAAGTTTTAGTGGAGCTTGAACCTGAAATCTTAAAAAAAAAACAAATAATGATTTGCACTTATATATAATTATTATTATTATTTTTTCATTTTTACTCAATCACATGATCACTTTTATTTTGATAACGTGAGAATTACTCAAATCTCATTTAATGGTTGGTTTTGTTTGAATTTTGTTAGTATATTTGAATTTATGATATGCTCATTATTATTAATTTATTTAGATACTATAAATATTAATTATTATTATATGTTTTTAGAAGATTTTTGTTTTATTTTTATTTTTAAAATAGAGATAACAAAAAGAATACTTATGAGACCATTGTGATTATTCCATTGTGATTAGTCCTTTTTTAAGCAAGTTATATGAAATGATTTAGAAAAATAAATCAATATATGGTTAAAAAGTTATATAAAAAGAGATAAAAGTCAAAAAAGTTATATAAAAAGAGATAAAAGTCAATTATGGTTTTGGAGTTATCATTAAATTGTGGGTCATCTTGTTACACTTAGGACTATTGTCTAGAAATGTCATAATACTAAAACCAATATTCTATGTTTCTTTGTTGAATTTACAAAAGCATTTGACATAGTGCCTATAATTAACTTTGGAATAGATTAGAAGACACAAAAGTCCATTTTATAAGTTGGTAACTATTACGATGAGATTGTGTGAGAATGTTATTGACTAGTTTAGAAACTTTAAGGGCTCGTGAGAAGAAATTGATTGTAATATAATATAGTCAAGAAAGGTTGTCTCTTGTCCCCTAACCTTTTTGGTATATACATTGACAAGCTAAAGGGTTGTTTGGAAGATACAGGTTGTGTTGACGCGATTTGAATGGCTAGCGTAGTTATCACCCTTTTCTTTCCACTAATGGTATTGTTGTTATGGAAATAAGTCCCTATGATCTCGACAAGCAACTAAAATTTCTCAATGATCTTTGCTCTAGTAAATGTAAGGATGTTAACAGTAACAAACAAAGGTTATGATAATCAAATCCCAAAAGATCACTTATGATAATTTCACGATGACAACAATTTGGAGTAATTGACTTCATACAAATATCCAAGAATAGATCTTTATCACAAGCTTAAGTGGAAGTATATCATTGAGAAAATGATTAATAGAGGGTGGAAAACTTATTATGAATTGGAAAATCATTGTAAATCAACATAAGTTTGGCTTTCGAATAAGAAGAAACACCCCTTTGAGACTATCATCACTCCCATTATCTTATATGGATGTGAAGTTCGGGGTTGCAATACCTCTAGAGAATTGTGGAAAAGGATAGAGAAAATCTAAAAGAGATTTATAACATCTAATTATCTCAAAATTAAAAGAAATAAACCCTATCCTATCCTCCTCATAAAAGTGAGTCTTTATCCCATTGAGGGAATGACTATGACTAGGTACATAATATATAAAAACATGATAAATGACACATCGAAGACAAGAGGTTTCATAAGAATGCTTCATACTCTATTCTAAACAACATGTAGCTTAAGCAAAGTTGGAATAAAGATGACATGCCTTGGCTAAATTACTGGAGTTGAAGAAGAGGCCATTTTGAAAAATAGTGGTAGTATTAGAAGTATTACATCTAAATTTATGGAGAAGTTGTGGTGTGATAAAGGATTAGTGGATAAGATAAAATTAAAATATTATAAGGAGATAATCAACCATAATCTAGAAGATTAAAAGTATCTCTCCATGTTAACTAGCATAAAGGAAAAATTACCATTGCTAAAATAAGAACAAACCCTCAAGTGCTCTATATAGTGAAACACTATGTTGTGCTAAAACTTCATGCAAGGATGGAACATTTTGTCATTTTTGTGATACTTTAAAGAGGGTTGAAGATGAAAATAAGGTTCTCATAAAATCTCATGCAAATATCCACAAGCAAAGTTTCATTAAATTTATTACCATATTGGCTTTTCTAACATTTTAACTTATCACAACTATAATGTCTAAGATTGTTTTTCTTAAATATTTTTGAACACATAAATAAATTCCAAAGAAAACCAATTGATTCTTTATCTTTTTCAAAGTCCTATTTATAAAAGTTGGTCTTAATAAACATTAATAACCATCATCATTATCATGATTAAGTTGGTACATAAAAATGTTACACTAAGCAATATATTCTAAAGAGGTTGTAGAATTTATCATTTTTCTTAAATTATATTTTTTCTTTATAATAATAATGAATTAAATATTTCATATATATTTGAGATCCCATTGGTTATGGCTAGCCAGAATTGGTGTAAATGTTAGGAGGACATAGGGTTAAGCTTTGATCCACTTGGCTTAAATGTTAGGAGGACACTGGGTTAAGTTTTGATCCACTTATAAGTCCACTCTTTAAAAGTTCTCCATGAATCTAGATTTTATCGTAGCCAAGATTGAATCTTACCCATTAGTAAAAAACCCTTTTCACCAATAAATCCAACCCCTTTAATATATATATTATTATTATATGTAATTATTTTTCATTATAAAAACTTTAAAAAATCAAAACTCTATCCCTCACAACCATATGCAAACTGCATTTTCCAAAGTTTCTTTTTATATTTATATATATATATATATATATATAAAATTAGTTTTCATTATAAAAACTTTAAAAAGTCAAAGCTCTGTCCCTCACCGCCATATGCAAACTCCATTTTCTAAAGTTTTTCGTGGTGGAATGTCAATTAAAAACATACCAATTGAGGCTTAAAGCAGTAATACTTTTTAGGAAATGCCATGCTAATTTTCTCAGTTTTACTTTATTTATTGATAATTATATCAAATGATCTATGCGGCCCTGTGTGACCATGCTATAGATTTTTGGTAAAAACACAACTGAAAACAACGAAACAGGTAGGGCTTATTTCGGAAAACAAAGAAAAGGCCTATACATGGGTAGAGTAGTTTTCAATACCATACGAAATCTGAGACTAGGGTTACTACTTATGAAGCTGTAGCTCAAGAATGATCTAGTCACTCTAGAATATCTAATTCTGCAGAGAGGTTGTTTAGCAGTTTTGGTTTCAATGGAAGCAAGAGAAAATTAGGGTTTCTTTCAATGGCATCAAGAAGATTGTTGGCGAGATGCATGTACACGATCCAGCTTCCGTCTCCAGCAGGGCTGGGCAATGGCATCACGTAACCGGCCTCGCCACCCCACGGGAAATGGTAACTTGCAAACCAAGGCTTCCCCAATCCAAAATCTGTGTCACATAGAGAGAAACGCAGTCCAGAGGACACCACCACACAAGACCCGGCGGCTTGATCTTGATCTCCACTGCCTGAATAAATTCTTGCCACAACCGGTTCCGGCTTCTGCACCTCCACCCAGTTGATCAAGCACTGAAAATGCTCTTTGTTCGCTGCTTCTGCTATGCATTCATGGATCAAATCCGCTGCCCAGCTCTGGGAATACTCCATCAGTTCCCCCGCCGGCGATTCGGCAAAGGGAATGGACAGTACGTTTCCAAAGTAATTGGGCGGCAATCCCCGTGTGCGTAGCCAAGAACGGCCGTCCACCACAACTCCCATTTTACAGTTGGCCTTATCTTCCACTGTGGCCGCAACTAACCGCCATAGATATGAGCAGAATGCTTCTAGTTTGCTTCGCCTTTTGCCATTCCTGCTGGCCAGAGCCTGCAATTCCTCGATCTTATCTGCTTCCAGGTAATAAATTTTGCTTGCCAGTGGCGGGGGAGGTAGTCTAGACTCGCTTTCGCCATTGGAATTCTGATCGTTCTGCAGTGATATTGTGGAGAATTTTACGTATAGATCGTCGATTGAATGGGAGTAATGGTATGGACGTTGAGGATTCAAGTGCGAGCGCCTGAAGGTGGGAGTAAGCACCGGAAGAACTTTGCGTGAGATCTGAGACCATGCAGTTAAGAACATGTTGGCTGAGTAGGCGTCTGCAACCCTGTGATCGAATGTGCATCCCACTACCACACCTCCACACTTGAAACTTGTTACCTGTAAATTCATAACATCAACGTTTAAAATGAGAAATTTATTCATGATGATATAAAGTGAATCTTCAAAGTTATTGATACAGAGTCAACTAAAATCTGATACTGCCATTAATTAATATTTCCAACCTAAAGTACGATTTCTTATTAAATCAATAAAAAACACTACTCATGCTTGTCATACCTGAATGCAAAGAAGCGGAAGGAGGCCTCCGTCATCTTTGGTGAGATGATGGGAAACCCTGGCCGGAACAAGCTTCCCCTCTACAGAAACATCCAGCCTAGAAAAATCAACAAATTCAAGGTCAGCGTCTGCATACGCCTCGCTGAACCCAGCTCCTTCATTATTGCACAGCAGCTCAGGCTCCCCATGCATATTTGTGACTAGCCTTCCAGCAAAGGGATAGAAAGACGCCAACGCCTGAGACAGTGATGCCTTAACATTGGCAACAACAGCAGAGAAAGATTTAACGTCGGAGGATTTTCTTTTATAACAGAAAAAAACGCTCACGTTCACCGGCGGAAGCAATAAATCCAAGTTAGACTGGGCCAACCAGTGCTCCTGCAGTGGAAGTGCAGCGCCAACCATCTCCATTCGACCCAGATCAACGTTGTAATTCTCCACAACAGAATCAGCGCCATTCTCCATCGCGATTGTTATAGCAGGAGGATTATTAAAATCAATGCAAGGAGAGCAGATACAGCGATACTTATGATCGAGTAGAAGTGAAGCCAATTATTGCAAGGAAATGGATATTTATAGAGAACTGCTTTTGTTTATATATATCCTGCTGACCTAGTTGAGCGACTTGAGTAGTGGATAAACGAGGCGGCTTCGTGAACCGCCCTCCAAGAAAGAGATGGGTTATTACAAACCGTAGTGGCCTGCTGGAATTCTTTTTTAAAGCAACTCAACTACTCTATGGTCGATCCTTTGGAATTTCAAGACCTGTAATCCGTGATCAAAGTTGGATTATCATGAGAATCTAACTGCTAAACACCAAGCATGGCTGTGGTTCAGTATTTATTATGATATATAGGGTTGGATCATCAGACAATAACTACTTACCACATATGTGTAAACTTATGTGTGGTGAACATATTTGAAAAATTTTAATATTATTTTAAAGAAATTTTATACGAATTTATCTCCAACAACTAAGTTTTCAATGTTGTAACTCTGAACAGAAGCAATGGTGTTAGTCATGGTCATAGTTTTTTCTTACAACCCTAGTCATTGTTATTTTTTTTTACAACCCTGAAATGTGGGGTTACCAACTGTTTTATTGGAGGACAGAGATTGAGATGAAAACCAAGGGCTGGGGCAGCCTTGTTGTTAATGTTCATGAAAAAAATATTTGTTCAGTAAGAATGTATTGTCAGGGAGGTCACATTAGGTTTTAGAATGCCCATATGAGCCTTAGTGTTGGATGTAAAAAAAAGCCCTTGGATGCCCAAAAACGAAAAGAAGACCATTTTTGCAAGGAAAATAACAGAACTACATATATTGAGATGAAAACTAAAGGCTAAGATCAGCCTCAGCCTTGGATGCAAAAATGATCTGTCCAGTGAGAATAGTACTGTCAGGGAGGTCATGCTAGGTCTTACAAAGCTGCAAGCTCTCCTGCAGGTCATACTAGGGCTTATAAAACTGCATGCTCTCCTACAATGTAGATCAATTTGAAACCATGGAAAATGGGAGGTCATGCTAGGTCTTAAAAAGCTGCAAGCTCTCCTACAGGTCATACTAGGGCTTATAAAGCTGAATGCTCTCCTGCAATGTAGATCAATTCGTGACCCTGCTATTATTATTTAAGGTGCTGCTATTATTAAATTTATGACCCTGTTGTTACTTGAACATGTTATTTTTACATATTGTTTGTTTTCGAGTAATATGTAATTTGATACTAAACTTTGTTGTTACTTGAACACGTTATTTATACATATTGTTTTTAATATGTAATTTGATACTAAACTTCTGGTAGGAAGAGAGTGTACAGACTCTAACCATTATAATTTTGGATTGAGAAATATAAAATATAATGTAGACTTTTAACCATTTTGATTTTGGATTGAGAAGATTTTTAATCTTTTTTATTCTGGATTGAGAAATATAAATATAATGTGCCCAAAAATAGCTGACGTTGATTAGGATATTATAAACGTTAATGAAATCCATTTTTTTGGATTAAACACCTTTTAAACAATGCAGACCTCAAGCGTGCGGAGATATGATTTGTATATGAATGCCTTTGGTACTCTAATCGATCAAGTATTCAAACAAATAAAGTATTTATTATTTTATTTTAATAAGAGATGTTAATACAAATTACTAATCATATTATAATAATTTAAAGATTCATTCTACTCAACCAACAACATGATATATTAGTCTTTACGCATACCACCAAGTATTTGCATTGTATATTACTCTGTATACACATTGTATATTAGTTGATGTTTACATTTGCGTCTTCCTCCCAACTACCAACATTGTATATTACAGCGAGTTATACATAACTAATATTTTATATTTTTTTTCTTTATATATACTCGTGTTTTTCATATATTCAATATTTTAGTTTTTATTAATTTGACATTGTATATTACAGCGAGTTATACATAACTAATATTTTATATTTTTTTCTTTATATATACACGTGTTTTTCATATATTCAATATTTTAGTTTTTATTAATTTGTGAATATGTAGTATTTTTTTTTGTCATATACTCAATATTTTAGTTTTTATTAATTTGTGAATATGTATGTATCTTTGATACAACTACCATTTTATATTATTTTTTGTATCATTAGTATTTTTTTGGGTCACATACTCAATATTTTAGTTTTTATTAATTTGTGAATATGTACATATCTTTGATATAGTGAACCAAATTTTTACCTAATTTCTTTTCCAAATTTTGGATACAAATAGTTTTATTTTTTTATTTTAAAAAGAACAATTCACTATATTTTTTAAAAACTCTTAAGAAATAATTTTATAGTCTTTATAAATATATAGAATTATTACATGAAAATATATAACTCAAACTTCAAATAGAGTTAGATGGAGTCCTTGATAGAGTTAGATGGAGTCCTTGATAATGACTTTGCCTCATATTAAAAAACATAAACAATAAAATAATAAGGTGGAAAATAAGTTGCATAAAATGGAAATGCAAATTCAAAAAAACATTGAACCTAAATAAAAAAGCTATATAATAATTTTGGCATAAGGTTGAAAATAAATGGCATAAAATGGGAAAGCAAACTCAAAAAAACATTGAACCTAAATAAAAAAGGCTATATAATAATTTTGGCATAAAAATATGTCCTTTAGTGTTAAGGTAAGTTCTAATGACTATAGATACAAAATAATTAGTAAAACTACAAACTATTGTGGATTTTCATGGAGCAAAATGATCATTATAAGTTGGATCCCAATTAAATTGATATTATATTATTTTTTGAAACTTGGGATAACAATGAATCTAAAGTTCCTAACATAGAAATTTATTTGTCTTTTGATTTATATGGAACAAACTTTCTTTCTTCAAAGTAATTCGAAGTATGTATCTTCTTATATAAAAACAATATTTTTCCTCATATCACGCTTTACATGAAAGACCTTTTTCACATATTGATGCTATGAATATCTATATATAGCAATATGCTATTTTGTGCTAGTTAATGATCTAGGTGAAATTGTCGTCCATCTCATTTCTCTATTGCATGAGGGATTCCTCAAGAAGAAGCTTAATAGGATCTTCTTCTTCGTCACCTTTATTTTATACTGCTACCATGTGAGCCTTCTTGGGTTGACGACAATGGTTGTCCCCAATCTCAATTAGTTCGAGACCCAACTCTCGATGCTTAGATCTTGTTAGGGAAATGCACCAGAAAACAAAAAGGGGAGATTGCTCTGATGCCATTGATCTAGATTATTTAGAGAATGAAACGAAGGTATCAATATAAAAATGGAAACACATGCACACATATTTTGTAGAGCGCACAATAGTATAATACAATCTAAATTCTATTATTGAATGGAATGAAAAAAACAAAGTAAATTGCAAGCAATACAAACTAGCTTAGATAGTGGTTGCTTATCTCTGAAGGGACATGTGTGGACTAAGCTCATTCATAAAAGTTGATTATAGAGAGACCTAAAATGACATTTTTATCATAAGCATAAATGAAAAACTCTTAAACACCAAAAAACCTAATCATAAGAGATGAAACACCAAAATGATTTTTAGGCCCCAAGGTGGCTAGTTGATACAACTTTTATACATTACATCTATTTAGGGAGCAACATGACTCATTGGGAATGGACAAAAAAAATAGCTTTTAGAGCCTCAAAATAACCTGTAATATCCCGAATTTTGGACCTACCATTTATAGGCATGAGCCTATTAATCGTGATGATTATATTGATGTTTTATTTTATATTGGGTCAAAGACCCCACTACATATGTACATGATGATTTGTTTTGTATATTGGGCGTAAGCCAATTATTGATGATATATATGGATATATATGCTGGTCGTGTTGGGTGTGGACCCTGAAGCACATGATTGATGAAATGTTTTGTGTTGGGCGTGGACCCTGAAGCACATGATCGATGAGATGTTTTTTGTTGAGTGAGAGGCTCTGGAGCACATGAGTACTTACATTTGTGTTGAGAATAAAGCTCTGGAACACATGAAAATATAATTGGAAATGTTGGGCATAAGCTCTGGATCATTCCATGTTGATGTTGAGCATAAGCTCTCGAGCATCGGATTATTGGCCATTGTATCCCTAGGTGTATCATACAAGTACATCCTAGTATTTAGTGTTGAGCGAGAGCTCTCGAATTGCACTATGTTTGTAACTCCTTGTTATAAGCATTGAGTATGGGATCTGGTAAGCGCTAGGGGTTACTTAAAAGAATTTAATAACTTCTGAGTGAAAACGACTCGAGGAAAATATTGATCTCATCATACTTATTTATAAGTGATTAAATGAAATTTTTTATTTCTTAATTCTCATCAAAGTACTGAAGAGCTACCACGTTATACAAGGGAAATCCAACATGCAAGGATGTTTAAAGTTGCCTAGCCTAGTAGACATGAACCATCTATCTACTTGACCTTGATGAAGAAGTGTCGTTAAGTCTAAGGATCATAATACATGATGCCCAAAGACAAATGATAACAAGTATTTTAATACTATGTATTTTATACATAGTATGTATAAAGAATTACTTATGATTAATTATAATTGAATAAAGAAAGAAGAGAAGCTCCACCAATTATTATTTATTATTAAAGGATTACTAAATAGTGAAATATCTATGAAAGACTAACTAGGAACTAGTTAAAAGTTCCTAGGTTAAGAATTGAAATTTACCCCAGTAAATTAAAAAGGGTTAAACTACCCCTTTGACTGAAAAGTCTATCTATAAAGACTCAAGCCAAGCAAAGGCTTGGGGGTTCTAATTTTTTTAGGAGAATTATTTATTCTGCCTGTTTTTTTTGCTCTCAAGTGTTTTCTTGGAGAACTTTTCCTGCAAGGAAAAGAGTTTTGTTTTAGAACTGATTACCAATTAGGAAACCCTACCTTAGGAGCTCTAAGCTACTTGCATGTTGGATTCCAGCTTGGGGGGATCCGTATTAGAACCAGGAACGGTTCCGGGTCATGGTTGGGAGGAACATGGTAGTTCCCAAGTGATATGGTCATCAAAATCAGAGGTTAGATATGTCTTAAATTGATAATGCTAGTTATTTAAAAAGTGTGCAGGTTCAGCCATTAAAAGAGCTTCGGGAAGATAAATTACAGGTATGGTTTCTTAGTATGTCAAAGTTCATTTCTAGGGTAAATGTTAGTCACTTTATGTAAAAGCTTATATATATATTACTAACCCTGGAATTGATTGGTTCTGTCCATATCTCCTAGGGTTACATTTCTTAAAATCTAACCCTAGATTGTCTATGCTATCTTCTAGATTATATAATGAATATGTTAGATGAATGTTTCCATGTCTAAAGTTTGTTTTATGTATTCATTTAATATTCAAAAATTAATACTATAAACTAGGTAAGTGTAGACCTGTTATTTAATGTTCACCATTATTTATATCTCTACTGACATGTTACAGTTGTGAGTAGAGACATGTTTCATTACAAATTTACATTAAAAACACTCCACATAAATGAAGAAACATTATAAATAATTAGAGGCATCATGACCATCCATGTGGTCCTTTACAATTCTTTGATCATAATTCATATAACAGAATCCACCGTTCTAACTTATCCATCTATACATAACCATAAACAAAATCACATAACTCAACAAACTTTACCTTATCCAAATTAAAATAATATATATTATTCAGTAAATCATATCATAGTAAAACAACATCAAATCATATCATAAATCCATATATTGCAAACAATAACAAGAATTGAATCTTGTGGGCATGCAAGCCAGTTTTGTTTTATTTATTAAAATACATTTCATTACAACTCATTACAATAAAAACCCTCTTTATGCCAACAGAGGTCGCGACATCGAATCCCATGGATGTCTGAAACCCAAGGCAAAAACACTAATAACAACCATAGTATATTATAGTAAATAGAAATCCAAATCATATAACCTTATGGTTGGTTCTCAAAACAAATAAAATCCATATCATAAATAATTGAACAGGAATCAATCTTGTATATAAACCCATTTTTTATATTGCTACACAGGCCACAACTTACACTAAGCATGCGGGCTGTATTTTTACAAACACAGCAATTGCCATATAAATAACGATGCATACGCTAGCAGTGAGGTCATAAGACCCTAGCTGCAGCACGGCCTTGGCCAATAACATTTTAATACACAGTCCATTAAATTATACACCTACTGTAAGCGTTGGCCACCGTGGTTTCCAACCCATGGATTTCCACAGACCATTTTACATAAGAACCGAATACCTTAAACAATAATATACAAGCTATCACACCATTGTGGGAAAGGCTAATGCCTTTACCACATGGCACCATTGCAAGCAATGGTGCAGCCCATGGCTATAAATCCCAAAACCAAAAATATCGATTCACATAACGAAAATAAAATTACACACAGCCGAATGGTCTAGGAATATTTTTATGGAATAATGCCTCAACATTCAAAACCTAAGTCTATAATCATAAGCCCTAAGGTGAAATCGAAATCGCTACAGCATAAAACCCCAACCAACAACCAGTCGAAACTTAGCTCTGCCCACAGGGATGAAAGGTGGCAAGCATAAGCTTGAATAGCAGGCTTACCATGGCCTCATTTGCAATACATTGAAGCTACAACAAAGTATGGAGCCAATCCACCATCGTTACCCTGCTACCTACAACCACAACCCAATACATGACAGGTTGAGAAGTATAACTACGAAGGAGCCACGAAACCAAACATAGAGTGCAGCCATGAAACCAAAAGAAGCTTACCTTCATCTCCATGGCGTATTCCCCTTCACAGCACAGAGCTGAGACCCATTTTCTCCACAGACCCTAACGAAATGACCAAAATGAATCGTGATCCAAGCCCTAAGCTTGGGGCTGCCACGATTTCCAAGAACGATAAATGTACCAACTGATAACCACTATTGAGTTTCCAAACCCACTTTTCCATATTTCAACGTCGTTGCAATATCATGGGTTTTATTCACCATGCTAAACACTTAAGCCATGCTATGGTATGGTTATACCATATGTTATGTCACCACCCAAACGCTATCATACGATACCATATTACAAAGCTTGCATTATGGTAGTATTACAATATTACATAGTCCATAGGATGTGCTAGTCCATAGTCAAAGAACCATGCTTTAAGTATTTAGATAATGTGTAGACCATAGGATTAGAGCTTAGGGTTTAATCCGTTAGTAACAAGGTTTTTATGCTTAAGAACCATGGCATACAAAGTATGCCATTATAACATCTTGGACCATTAAAATCCAAAGTTGTGCTCTTAAACCAATATAATAACTTGTCAGTAAAAGGACATAAGAGTTGTTAATAGGTATAGTAAGAATATACTTAGAGCGTAAGATATATTAATGACATATAGAGTAACGAATTCAAAACATAACGAAGAATAATTAGTGTACAGGAAATTTATCCATAGTAGCTACATTGACGATAACAACACTTACCCAGATATAAAACCAAGTCGATAAGCAACATAACAACTAGCAGCAGGTCCTCTAGGATCAAGACGGTCAACACACTTTACACCCGATCTCGTCGCAAAGTAATGAACTGCGAAAGTAAATAAAAGAGGTGCCTTAGTTCAATTGAACTTAAAGTAAGCCTGTGTAACCAAGTAATACCTTACCTCTCAAATCATCATGGGAGAACAAGTATCACCACTCCACCACTTTATTCCCATCAACAAAGTTAAGTTAGTTTTTATTTAATAAACAAAGTACACATGTGCAGGAGTAAAACAATGATCTATACAATTCATTAATTCACCGACAATAATAACCCAGATGTACAAATAATTTAAATAATAGAATTAAGACATAAGAAGTAATCGAACTAATAATCACTAAATGGATAAGAGATTAACAAGATAGTATGGGCAATTTCTGAAGAGATCGAAAGTATAAGTAGCGCATGTAATTCCGCATGATGAATAATGATCCCCTTCAGGTAGTTTTCACTAGCCTATAAAAAAATTTTATTTTCAATTTTTGGGGACATTACATAACCTCAAAAAATTAAGAGAAGAACCATAAATCAATCCACTTAAGTTCTTCAACCATTAACACAATGAAATCCTTAATATTTATTTTAATCTACATAATAAGCATAATCAAATCATCTATGAGACCAAATATGCCCTTATGATAGACAACCTTGCATTGATGTTGGTCAGGAATGCCAAGGAGAAGGTTAGAATAGTCGAGGGGAGACACATCATAGATTACAGTATAAAGAAATGGACCAATGGAAAAAGTGATGTCACATATTTGAGAAACCATGATACAAGGGCCATGCTTATGGAACTAACCCAATTGATAAGGAGCTGGGTGAAGGGTAGTAGGGAGAGCAAGTCATTGCACCAAGTCTTGAGTTACGAGATTTTTTTGACTCCCATTATCTAGAATCAGAGTGGCCAATGTGTGTTTTATTTGACAACTATGGGTAAAAAGAGAGGCCTATGAGGTGGTAGCATCATCAATCACCATAAGGGGGAAGGGTTTGTAGAAGCATCAGAAGGGGTTGAGATCAAGTCCTGGTGAGCATCGTCGAGGATGGAGATCAAGTGCTAGTGTGAGGGAAAGGGAACAAAAAAAGTGAGTGAGGTGTTTTACAAAGAGAAATTCCTATGGCTTGGGGTACCACAACAGACAACTTGACTCCAGAAAACAATCCTTTCCAATATGCAAGAAAAATCAAATATCTAACACTAAAGGATCAGACCTCGTACCTTATTCCAGACGGTTGAAGTAGATCCCCGTTGAGCTTTCCAAATTCAACTTGAATTGATGAATTACTTCCTCAACAATAAGTAAACAAGACAAGCATACTATATATATTGGTGTTAGATCTACTCTAGAATATATAATCAACAATGTATAAGCATTTGAAATCATCCATGGATAAAATATTCATTCAAACATACAATATTGGACAGGAAAAGATATTTCTATTAATATAAAATTAGAGATTACAATGAATACAACCTCTATCGGCACGTCTGCGAATTGGTGAAACTGAATCCCCCACTTGGGCCTCCACCACCTCAATCCTCCATCTCTCGATAGCAAGCTCACAAGAAAAAGGAAAGCTTGGGAAGAACACCAAAGTGCTCCAAGGGACAAAGGGATGTAGACTCAAGCACAAGTTCCGACAACAATGGACTATAATTTCTTTGCTCTCAATTCTCTCATGCCTTCAATGTATCCAAAGGGTTCCTTATATAGCTTTTCAATCGGGTAATGAAAGGTCAAATCCGAGCAATCTCAAGGCATATGGAAGGCCAGGAGACAAGTGAGTCAGACCCATGTCAAGGAAAACTCTAAAAGGATTTGGATTTTGTACACATCCCGATGTACGCGGTTTTAGGGGTAAAACCCACGTATATACGCAATAAGGGGTTTAAAAGTCGCGTATAGCGATTTTCACATGTTTTTAGGGATGGTCTAGGGAACATCAAAGGACAAAAAATGGTCCAAGGGGTCTAAGGAGTCTGCAGAGAGACAAGGGAAGGCCATACAAGTGTGATTCACCTAGTGTGGTAAAATCAGCTATAATAGATGACCCCTAATGTGTGAGGTTAGAGGGGTCATACGATGGCCAAAATACATTATAAGTCCATCCCAGAAGTGGAGTGATGAAGAATCCCAAATGGAAGACCAGCCACCCAATCAGCATAGTACAATGATACAAATTTGCACATAAATGCAAATACATATAGCAGTCCTAGATACATAAGAGTACAATGGCCATGAATAGGCATGATACAAAATATCACATAAGTGGTCCTCGCCACATACAATATACATAGATCAAAATCTCCATGATGAAGATATACAAAGGATCATGATCTCCATAATGGTTGAAGATATACAAAGGATCAAGATCTCCATAATATCTGGAAATGTCTGACATATACTGGAATCAAGTCACAAGAGCTGAAATCTCATGAACACTGGCACAATCAAGGAGGTAGCATATAAGAGATGCCACCAGTCTAGAAGGTCTTCTACACAAACTGCTATGAGTACAAGTCCTACTATGTGAATAGAGGTGTCAAGGTCGAACATAGTAGTCCATCGTCTAATTACCGATCATTGATGTATACCGTTAACAGACACGAGATCACCCACCGATAATGATAATGGGAATCAAGGTACTAAAGTGAAAACTAACAAGTGCGAATAGATGTGTTGAGGTCAAACACTTGAGAGCATCCATTGATCAGGGGACATTAATGTATTCCCAAAAACTGGCCATGGCGAGAGAACCTGCCACTGATGGCTGCAAGTCTCAAGGCACTCAAAAATGACTCTAGATTCCAATCCCAGAATAAATGATCTGATGTCGATGGGATGAAATCCGCTGGAAGGAGGGCATTAAGGCATCCCCCATCATCCAACACGAGGTACTTAGCAAAGCTGTATAATGTGGAAGGACTCGATCATAAGGTGCACAAACCAGTAACTGTACCGGGAATGGCCGACATGCAAAGTCAAGATAACTGAGGAATAGCCGACTCAGGTTTCAACATCCTTCGAACAAGAGCATAATGGCAAATGGTGATTGAATAAAGGCAACATAGACTCGATATACAAAACTGGGACATCTCTGTGACACAGGAGGCATCGACAGAGGATCCATGGGGACTAGAAGCTTAACTAGTTGGTGGAGATAAACTCAGATAAACAAGTACAGCTCCTAAATTCAAACTATAAACCTAACCAATGGATGTGATATACAGTGCTCTATTCAAAGGCAACACGACTCGACAGTTGCCAAAAAATAACATCTTTCCTTGTCCGGCTTTTTGGTTTTTTGATTTTTTAGGACTTTTTCAAATATTTAAAAATCTTGAAAAAGAATAAAACTGCTTTATAGTTATAGACTAGGAGGAGACGAGTGTCATATGGACAAACAAACTAGTTCCAAGCAGTGGAACATACCTATGCTCAATGCAAGGATACATGTGTAGGATAGCGACACTCAGGGGAAAGTCCCCTCCCGATAAGAATAGGGAATCAAGCTGCAAAGGATATATGAAATGGCTCTACATGGCTAGACATGAGACAAGCTCGGGCTATATGGATGAAACTCAACGTCAGGAAAGCCGACGTAAGGCTAAATAAGGCAGGCAAAGCTCATGATAATGCAATTACAACTTGACATAAGGGAGACCTGAGGAAAATAGGCCAGGAAAAGATCAAGAGGAGTATGAGGCTCTTGCGAAATGTCATGGAAATACTATACAACGGACTCCCACACCCTAAGAGACAAAATGTCGGCATGGGCACCAAATGCAAATAAGGTGCTAACTAGGGTACCCGTGTAAGGTCAAGCTCTACCACTCATATCATGCTACTTCTAAAAAAACAAGAAGGTTCTGTGACGTAATAGAGTGGGTTCATACCTAAGGCTATAATGAAACGGTCATAAGGGGTTTGAAAAATGAAAACGATGATGAAACCTAACCTATATGCCAGTTTAGAAATGATACCTAAAATTGGTATGAACGGGTCAATCCAACGGCTGAAACGGCGCTCAAAAGGTCTCCTACATCATAAATTAGTCCAAAAACAGTCCAAAAGGATTAAAAACGGTCCAAACTATAGGAAAGGGAGTAAAAATTTTCAAAAATTAATATAAATAGTAAAAAATTCAAAACATTATAAGACATTTGAAATTTTTACCCATTTGAGCTCAAAACTTCAACAATGAATTCCAGGAGATCCAGCCGGTGGAATCCACTACTGTTTTTTCCAGGTACTTACCCATGCTCTACTCTTTCATTTTGATGCAAATTTTGTCAATTTCCATGGTGTATTTAGGATTATAGGCTAGTCTAAGATGCACGCCATGGCCCACACGGAAATCAAGGGCCTCAAAGTCACGTACATACGCAGTTGTTTAGCAAACAGTCGCGTATGTGGCCACGCTCAATGATTTTTAAGTATTCTAATGGACAAAACTCAAATTTTATGTGCAGAATGGTCCTAGAATGGAGAGAATGTGAACATGGTGATGTAGAAGAGGCAGTAAGGGCAGATTTAATGGCTCAGCAAGCGTTACGTGCATGCGAGATTTACAAATTTTGGTGTCTTGGTGGCTTAAGATCCAAACCAGGACTATTGCAGATGTTGGTGGACTACTGGGATCCAGACTCAGAGTCGTTCCAGATAGACAGGATGTCCCTCACCATATAAGTGGAGGACATATATTTTATTACTGGACTTTCCCGACGGGGGGAAGTGGTAAACCTACGCTCTCGCAGGCCTAGAGGTGGCCTAACTATAGATGAGTACATTACGGTGTACTACTATCTAGACACGGAGAAGGTGGGGAGTCAGATCCCAACTAACTCCATATAGGTGGTGGGCCTAAAGGCCATCCTACTGACAATGGGCAGGATAGCAGGCTTAGATTCACTCCACCAGGCCTTGCGGCCTTTGATGTTTTATGCAGTGGAGTGCATGAGACCCACTGTGTATGATTGGAGCACTGCGCTACTGGGCAACATGAAACACCATCTCAGTGAGTGCAAGATGGGTAGAGTGCGAAACTTTGGTTTCAGCAGCATGCTGAGCACGTTTTTCTTTGAGTGTGTTCTAGGATTGAGCCCTAGAGTTGACGTTCCTCTACACAGGGTTCGAGATCCAGCCCAACGACGTTGGGAGGATGCGATGCACAAACTGGGTGGAGGTAGGGTGTCCAACCCCTATCCAGCTGATTTCTTTCCATGGTGGTGACGACAGATAGTTGCCATTGATGATTACCCCTATGCGGGGATATATTTCTAGGGAGACCTGGACATGCTGCTACCACCAGGATCGGCATACGGTGACATTGGTAACAAATCTCGACCCTCCTTTTTAAAAATTTTGAGTTATTTAATTTTTTGTGTTTTTTGATTATGTGGAATCAAAAGGCATGTTTTTGGGTGACAATACATAGTGACATCTACCATGTGCATGCAGATGTGGGACCACAGTGGTGAAAATCATGCATAGTACTTTTTAAGATAGAGCCCATTTCTAGGCTTCGCCATGGTCGTTCCCTCATAATCCACTAACTCATAAGTGCCCTTCTCTAACACACGTTTAACGACGTAAGGACCATGCCACATGGGGTTAAACTTTCCTACCCCCAAGGGTTCTTTCAGTTGATCCCACAAAAGGACCAAGTCTCCCTCACTAAACCTCCTCGGACAGACAAACTTATCATATTGGACCTTAACGCGACGTTTATTTACTTCTAGAGCCACCAAGGCATCTCGTCGTTGCTCATCAAATTGCTCAAGGCAGACCAAACGCTCGTCCAATGGTGAAGCGTCTGGTAAGAGTTCTATGGCTAGCTTCAAAGAAGGAATCTCGCACTCAACCAGCAATACTGAATCCACTCCATGTACAACTTGATATGGAGAAAAACCTGTGGCAGTCTTAACAATGGTTCTATAAGGCCACAAAGCAGGATATAACATAATGTGCCAATTCATCTTGCTTTGTGCGATGGTTCGTTGGAGAATGGATTTGAGTGATTTATTCACTGATTCTACCTGTTCATTCACTTGAGGGTAGTAAAAGGAGGAATTCTCTTGCTTATACCCTAACTTTGATGCCAACTCTTCCATCATACGATTCTGAAAGTGCGAGCCATGGTCAGTGACAAGCTCTTTTGGAATACCGAACCGAGTAATAATCTGGTTGAATACAAAGTGTGCGGCTGTCTCACCGTCAGATTTAACCGTAGGCATAGCCTCATCCCATTTCCTGAAGTAGTCAATAGCCACTATGATATGATGATGCCCCCCAGCTGACGCTGGGTTGCAATTCATAAAATCAAGCCCCCACTTAGTGAAGGGACCGAGAGTGATGATACGATGTAATGGGGCAAGTTTCAAGTGCATATTACATGCAAACACCTGGCAAGGATGGCACCTCTTGACTGCATCTACACAATCCTTAAAGATCGACGGCTAGAAATAACCCGCTCTTAAGATTTTTTGGGCTATAGAAAGCCCAGATAAATGACCACCACGCACCCCTCCATGGCAATCATTCAACACTACCTCAGCCTCTTCATGAGTTAAACAATGACATAAAATGGAATCTACCCCACGTCGATACAAAGTGTTATCCACTATGAGCTAATTTTTAGACATGTGACGTAACCATCATCGTTCATCCCGTGAGAGGTGAGTAGGGACCTTCAATGTTTGTAAATATATAATAATATCCCTATACCATGGGTTCAAAGTTGAGATTAAGAAGATGTGCCCGTCGATAAATGTATCTTCACAAACCAACTCTTCGGCCTCGCTTGGGAAATCCGATATAAGCTCCACAAAAATTAACGATTTCTTCGATTTTGCCAAAACAAACTCGAGATCAAATTCTTGCAAGATGACAATCCATTTATTATATTTTCCCCCAATCATTCTTCGAGTGAGAATGAATTGAAATTGATTGACATGGGCTACAACCAAATTCTGGCTAAGGAGAATATAATGTCTCAACCGTTGAACCGCATGTACGGTAGCTAAGGCAAGCTTCTCCACATGGGAATAACGGATCTCCACGTCAATAAAATTTTGACTCAGATAGTATATGACATGCTCTTGGAGCTCCTCATCCTCTTGAACCAAAACCATACCAATCATCTCCATGGACGCAGCCACATAAAGTAGGAAGTCACGGCTATAGTCTAGGGGACTAATCACCGGGGCTGATTGCTAGGGATCACTTAAGCACATCGAAGGACTCCTAGGCTCGCTCATCCCAACAAAAGGTGGTATCCCTTTTCAAAAGAAGCATAAAGCCTCTAGTCAAATTGGAAAAATTGACAACGAATCTCTGTAAGAAGTTTTCCATGCCTTGCAAACATTGAAGATGTCGAATGTTTTTCGGGGGAGACAACTGAAGTATTGCCTCAACCTTCAAAGGGTTGACTCTTATACCCTCTTTAGAAACAATGAATCCTAATAAGCAACTAGACTTCAAAAAAAGATGCACTTTTGAGGATTTAACCTGACCAAATAATGGCGGCACCTTTCGAATACTAATCTCAAATGATAGGAATGACACATTCTCATACGAGAATGAGCAACAAGGTCATCCAAAAATACTTCGATAATCAATTTGAGATCATGGAAGATCAAGGTCATAGCCCGCTGAAAAGTAGCTCCGGCGTTCTTAAGGCCAAAAGGCATCCGATATGCAAAAGTTCCCCAAGGAAAAATAAATGCGGTCTTATGTTGGTCCTCAGGTTTAATTTGTATCTGATTGTATCCGGAAAAGCCATCCATAAAGGAAAAAAATTCACTACCCGCACACTCATCCAAAATCTTATCAATAAATGGTGTGGGGAAATTGTCCTTAGTACTGGCACGATTCAAATTATGGAAATCAGTACATATGTGGATCGCTCCCTGCTTCTTATCAACCAGAACGGGGTTTGAAACCCACTCCGTCAAGGGAATGGGATAGATAAAACCAGCTTTCAACAGTTTCTCTATCTCTGCCTTAATCGCAGGTGCTTTCCTAGGATTCACTGCACGCAAGCATTCTCGAACAGGCTTAGCGTTGGGATAAGTCTTAATCTCATGTTCAACAATGCGAGGGTCGATACCTATCATTTCATCGCAAGACCAAGCAAAGATATCATGAAATTCTTTAAACAGCTTGGTGTATTCTTGAATCTCAGCATGGGAACATTCTACCCCAATATAGACATTCTCTATCCTACCAGGATCACGAGAGATATTGATAGGAATCATTGGAGATATGTTTTCCATGTTCCCATCAGCCATCAGACCAGGAGAGCTTAATGGAACCATGGGACTACCAATTCTCTCACTAAGAACCTCCTTAAAGTCCTCACGCTCCAATCGATCAAGCTCGGGAAGAAAGTAAGATATATGATGCAACTCTTTCTATGGTGGGTCAACTCCCGACATGGCCTCAATAATCGCTTCGTCTGAAGGAAAAACACTATCAAGGTAGTCATGAGCGTGAGAATACTGAACTGCCCATGCAAGCAGCACATATGGGTCCTCCTCCTCCGTTCGTGAAGAGGAAGGACTCGGCTCTATAACACATCCAAGATTAGCTTGATAAGCTACCATAGTTGCAGGCAACGGCACATCTATCACGATGGGCTCACTCGAAGTATTCGGTGTAGGAAAAATCCAAGGATCTTCCATATGACTCATACGAAAAGACATCAATCTCACAGATGTTGAAGCCTCACCGGATCTAGACCCTATCATAAGGATAGGTGTAGGACAACTAAATCTTCCCATAAGGGATGGATACATGCCCACACCCACTCTCCCAGTTGCCGGCTGAGAGTGCTCTATAATCGGGATTGAAGCTCCTGAAGATGCGGTAATCGATAGATTCTTGAATGACATTTGATCATTCGTAACTATCTTCCCATTAAATAGAAAGCATACAATGCGAAATAGTGAAGAAGCTACGGCTTGCATACTATACATCCAATTCCTACCCAGTAAGAAATTGTAGTCAAGGGGTGCATCAACCACCTCGACCTCTATCGCAATGGTCTTCCCTCCCAAACGGACTTTAAGGGAAGGAATGATCCCATGCGGCCTAAATGATCTCCCATCAAATTCATTCAACATGGTACCGGATTTAGACAACTCAGGGGAACCTAAAGCCTACATTAAAGACATCACAGAAGCAGCAGCGCCTTCATCAATCACAGTGCACTTGATGGTCATGTTAAGACATTCTACATGAATCAAAAGAGACACATAGTAAGGAAAGCGAGGATGAAGTCCTGCGGTTTCAAATTTAATCACAGAGGAAGAATTATCATCATTCACACCAAGGGCAGAAAGCAAAGCCTTCCTTTGCGAAGGACAACTCTGAAGTACTTCTAGTGCAGACATCGCACAAGGAGTGTGGCCCAAATCCTCGACAAAAGAATAGTTCTCGGTGGCTCAGGAATTAGGATTGTGCCCCGAACGCTTAAGGACTCCCTTAGGAATGCGAGGTGCAACTTCAGGTTTATCCACAGGTTTTTCAATACGCAAAGGAGTCCCTTGTGGATCAAGTTCCTTTCCCGGGTTGGGTTGTGACGAACCATAGTCCTTCGCACGGGTCACAACCTTCGTAGCACGGACCATGTTAATCCAACCATGACCACTACCCTCCAACAGATCTTGATCACCATCAGATTGATCATGGGTCCTCGACTTCATGTTTTGATTGTGAGGTAAAGGGTTAGTCAGCACAGCTAGGCCCTGTGCTAAGAATCTCGAGGCTTCATCGATACAAGGGCACAAGTAAGTGAGGTGATCGTCCTTACATAACTCGCAATGAAATTTAACCTTACGTTTAGGTTGCTTGTCCCCCCTAGCATTACGAGCATTCTTTTCATTAGTATTATTATTTTCATTCCTATTCCCACCCTTACGATTATTCTTGCCCTTCTTTCTATTCCTTCCGGGTTGCTGGTTACCCTTTTGGTTCGACGATTGTACTAAAAGTACTCTCTCCATTTGGGTGCGTTGAGATGAAGCTGTGGCTAGTCCCAAAGAATATTGGTTGATTGACAATTGTTTTACCTATTGTACAACTGAATCCGCAGGTTTAGCACTCGCACAACCAACAATTCCATCGGCATGTGGTCCAGGTTTAACTTTGGGGTCGAAACAACAACACGCAGCATTGGGAATGATCTCATATAACAAACCAGATTGAGTATAAATCAAATCCAGTTCTTGCACCCTAAAAATGGCTTGTTCCTAATTTTGCACTATGAATGTAGAAACATCCTTCGCTATATAAGGCAATAACGAATTAAGGAACCATTCAAGGAGGAATTCCGGTGGTATAAAGGCTTTAATCAACCTCTTCCATCTACGCCACTCTTGGATATGGTCTAAGATATGCATGGCTTTATCCTACCAAAATGTCGACAAGAGTTTCGTACCAACGTCGTAACGCACTGGTAGCTGGAAGTGGTTAAGAAAATTCATCGCTAGGTCATCGAACAAAGCGAATGCCCCCCTAGGTAACTCTGTATACCATTTCACGACAAGCCCTGTAAGGGTGCGTTGAAACAGCCTTAAACGGATCTAATCTTGGTGTAAGGAATTTGAAGAGCACCATAGGTGAAAGGTAGTAACATGTTCGCTCGGATCCTCTCCCAATTTTCCCTCGAATTTGGGTATGTCCGAGGGAAGCTTAGTAGGGACAGCCGGCCAAGTCAGGTCATGAGACACAGGATCGTTCGTCAATCTCGACAAGTCAGGAAGATTTAGCATTGCAAGGAAAGGGAGCCTAGGATGAGTAGGTCGATGGACTGCTCCCTGATAGTTCTAATTCACCTAGGTCTGATTACCATAACCACCATGGCCTTGGCCATAGTGCCCTCCTCCTATTTGACCCGTGTAGGGTGGCATCGAAGCACCATAGTGTGGTGTACCTTGACTATTTGGGGCTGCAAAGCCATAATTTGGAGAGTAAGCGGGTTGTTGATACATGTACCCATAAGGTGAAGAACCTTGTCCATACTGTGTCCCATAATAAGGTCCATAAGTCATCGCATGAGATGTCCCATGAGACACTCCGTAAGTAGGAATATACGCTCCAGAAGTAAGAATATACATTCCGGAAAGGAATATACACCCTGAAAGTAGTAACATGACCTCTAGAAATATGAACACGACCTCCTAAAACAACGGGAGGTACTTGAACCCGAGACATAACTGGTCGAGTAACAACAGTACGGACATGACTCGTAGCAACATTCCAGCCCGAAGGACCATGTGAATGAGGTGGAGGGTGAACATTCGAAGAAATAGGGACAGAGGATGGAGGGACCTATGAAATTATGTATGTGTTGTTCCCTATAGTCACTCATCTTGGATCTGGTATCCTAATAGGACCACTAACCCTAGGCCTAGGAGCAATATGTGATGTAGCTTCCACCGTCGGGATGGAAGGTGCACTGTGACTTGTGCTGCCAAAACTCTCCACATGGTAAGGAATGAGAGTGTCCCCAGGCGTAGTGTTAGGCTCAAACTCAAACTTGACATGAAATGCCAAATCATGTGTGGGAAAACCAGACATACCATAACTACCATAACTAGTGCTCGCGGGTTCAAAATGAGTCTCATCATCCTCTGGCGATGCATCAATGGGGGATCAATGCTAGAGTAAGTAGGTCTATCATGAAAAGTACCAATCTCAGAAATTACAGGACCTAACTCAGTCAAATCAGGTGAAGGATCATAAGTAGGAGTAAACTCTCCATCTTCCACTTGAATGGGAGAGGGTGGTTCAGGAATACCTTCAACATGGTCTCCCATCATGTGTGAATCAATGTGTGAAGTAGTCCGCCTTGACTATCTATCTCTCTCTTCCAAAGGAGGAGGAGATGTAGAAGGAGAAATTCCTACTAAATGACAAGAACGGCAAGGAACCGCACCTGAATCCACAATGACTCAAAAAATATAAAAGACTCTCTATTTACGCAAACCCTAGGCAAGCTAACGTGCACAGAGCATACACCAATAAAATCTAAAGCCAAACACAAGAAATCAAGGGTAGGATAAGTGAGCTCCCGAATGAAGCAGGTATGTCTCGCCTAGGAGAGGCTTGAGACTCCCATACACAACAAGCGGAGGTACATAACCAATTATTGTGGCCCTCAACTTCAACGCGTAAAGCGACTGTGCTATCCGACCCCAACCTGGCCGGGACACCCGCAGAATAACCCCTACAGAGTACCCCCTCGATATCCTAGGTAAGGCCATTAAGGTCACCTCAATCTAATCAATACTTATGCGGACATTCGCAAGCGGGATTAACCGTATGGGCAGGGTAGTAAAGCCCAAAACTCTCAAAAGAGCCCCCAGATACGAATACAATCCTGGAAATATCTCCAGTGCTGCTCAATTATGACTATGGGTCATCCCAATCAATAACCGCTCACACTGCCTCATGCTTAACTCCCTTTTGAGAGGAGGATCCTGAGAAACACTAGTTATACCAAGGAATTTCACACACTCACCTAGACAGACACATACATGTTGTTGTTTAGTGGTCTTGGAGAATTTACACACAATGAACTATTCCAAGACCCTAAAACCTAATCTTGTTGGTGAACTCTATCAAATAAAATAGTGTAGTTCATTTTAATTAAGCGTTGATTTTAATTGGATTTATTACTCAAAAGAGGTATACAGCCGTGCAACTAATGGAATTATGACACAACATGAAGCAAAATGCACACCTAACAATCAATGCAAATGCATTGTGTCCATGAAAAATAGGGTATGCTACTACGTCAAATTTTCTTCAAATGATAAATGCAAGCTTTCCTATATGAAATCCTAACTAATAATTCAAAGCAAATCTAGTGCAAGTGTACTATGCAAAATGCAAGATGCAATGCATAATGATAATCAAATATTTTTGGATTTTTTGAAATAAAAATGAGATATTAAAGCAAAATAATGATTCTACAACCCCCAGACTCTGTAAGCACAATCAAGCAGCACTCAAGAAAAGTACTAAGGTAAAAGAAATCTAATGCACTAAACTCAAAACAAAAAATTGAAAATGCAATGACAAGAACATTCTTCAAAAAAGATATTTTACCCTAAAAAAAATGTCTCTGGTCAGAAACAGAGGTGTATACAGACTCTAGCATTATCAAAGGAGACTCAGCAATCATCAAAATTCACCCAAAAACAATCAATCTTCCTCTAGAAGGAAAAACTAAGGGCATACACGACTGTTCATAGTAAACCCGCATGTGTACGCGGATATGAAAGTGAAACCTACGTATATACGTGACTGTGAATTAAAAACTTGCGTGCAGGAAGAAAGGTGCATAAAAATAAAGGCAAACAGACAAGCTGAGACAAACTTCACACCAATTAGACACTACCAGGAAAACATGCCCCCAGACCCGACACAGAAACAGAGAAAAAAGAGCAATTCAAAGTCATTGAATGCCGATAGAAAACCCCCAAAGGACAACTACTAGGAACTCCCCAGGGGAGTTGCCAATTCTGTTATGCAGAGAAATTCCTATGGCTAGGCGTACCACAACAGACAAATTGACTCCAGAAATCAATCATTTCCAATATGCAAGAGAAATCAAATATCTAACACTAAAGCATCAAACCTTGTACCTTATTTCGGACAGTTGAAGTAGATCCTCGTTGAGCTTTCCAACTTTAGCTTGAATTGATGAATTACTTCCTCAACAATAAGTAAACAAGACAAGCATACTATATATATTGGTGTTAGATCTACTCTAGCATATATAATCAACAATGTATAAGCATTTGAAATCATCCATGGATAAAATATTCATTCAAACATACATTATTGGACCGGAAAAGATATTTCTATTAATATAAAATCAGATATTACAATGAATACAACCTCTGTCGGCATGTCTGCAAATCAGAGAAACTGAATCCCCCACTTGGGCCTCCACCACCTCAATCCTCCATCTCTCAATAGCAAGCTCACAAGAAAAAGGCAAGCTTGGGAAGAACACCAAAGTGCTCCAAGGGACAAAGGGATGCAGACTTAAGCACAAGTTCCGGTAACACTAGACTATAATTTCTTTGCTCTCAATTCTCTCATGCCTTCAATGTATCCAAAGTGTTCCTTATATAGCTTTTCAATGGGGTAATGAAAGGTCGAATCCGAGCCATCTCAATGCATATGGAAGGCCAGGAGACAAGTGATTCAGATCCATGTCAAGGAAAACTCCAAAAGGATTTGGATTTTTTACACATCCAGATGTACACAGTTTTAGAGGTCAAACCCACGTATATACGCGATAAGGGGTTTAAAAGTCGCGTATAGCAATTTCACATGTTTTTAGGGATGGGCTAGGGAACATCAAAGGACAAAAAATGGTCCAAGGGTCTAAGGAGTCTGCAAAGAGACAGGGGAAGGCCATACAAGTGTGATTCACCTGGTGTGGTAAAATCAGCTATAACAAGGTGCAGAGGGCAGGATGGAGGAAGCGGGGATGGGTGTTAAACCGTTCGCTTCACTCATCCTCATGACTTGGAGGGAATCAAGGTGGCTTAAGGGAAGATGGTTTCTAATAAGTTCACTTTGCTCAACCTCATGACTTGAAGGTAAGACATGAAGGAGCAGATGGGTGTAAACCGGTAATGTCGGTTGGAATGTGAGTGAGGAAGCTATGGGTTCATTTATCAGTAAGTTTATAGAAAGTATCCATAGTCTAAAGGGGCTACTTAAGGGGGGTGATTTTTCTCAATATTAAACATTTTCAATTCTAACAATATAATCAACTTCTTAAATAACTAACATAGGATGCTCTAAAAACTGTTATGAGTTTTGAAAAACCCAAAATTTTTCTAGCTTCCTAAATAATACAACATATAATGAATTGTTTTTTCCATAGTTTTAAAATATCAAAAATAAATATAATTAACATAAATCATGTCCTTTAATATTAAATTTAATCAATATATCAACATTTCAAATAATTTTTCTTATAAACACATATATAATATATTTCTCATAACTAAACATATTTTCAGCATTCTTTATGAACCAATTTTCAATATTACAACTTTGTTCTAACTCATTATCAATTCCTTCACATTTCTAAATTTCCTTACCTTACAGCTAATGATGTATGACGATTGCATGTACTAATAAAACATGCTGGTAAACATAGCTTATACAATGTTAGTAGAAGGGAAGCATAGAAATAAGTTTTATATGTATATAAAGTCTTATCCATACAGGATGGGAGCTTATATATTTATTATCTTTAATCAATTCTTATTATAATTTTTACTTATAGTGTTATATATATTTATATTTAGATGATTATATATATTTTAAAAAGAATATATAT
>LPNX010991809.1:61624-95469 GCA_001517045.1 Pseudotsuga menziesii
AACAAAAATATATCAAAATAAGAAAAAAAAAATACCATAGTAAAATTAAAATTAAAAAAACATAAATATCATAGCAAAATTTTTAAATTAAGTTGTATTTTTAAAACTAAATTGTTATATATGCTATTTAAGAAAAAAATAAATACCATAGTAAAATTAAAATAAGAAAAACATAAATACTATAGCAAAATTTTTAAATATTGTGACCCGTGGTCTTGATCACCACCATGACCACTAACTTTTTATATTATTTTTGGTTATATATGTATGTATGTTATTAGTAGTTTGTCACATACTCAATATTTATTATTTTATTTTGAGAAAACTTCAATAAGAGTTTGATACATATCAGTAACATCACTAATCATATTATAATTAATTTTTAGAAAATTCTTCTCAACTACCAACATGATATATTACTCTTTATGAATACCAAGAATTTGCATTGTATGTTAGCCTGTATACACATGAGTTTAAAGAATCATTCTTCTCAATCAACAACATGATATATTACTCTTTATGCATACCACCAAGAATTTGCATTGTATATTAGTCTGTGTTTACATTTGTGTCATCCTTCCAACTACCAACATTGTATATTACTAGTTATGCATACAACTAACCTTTTATATTATTTTTGGTTATATATGTATGTACGTTATTAGTAGTTTGTCACATACTCAATATTTATTATTTTATTTTGAGAAAACTTCAATAAGAGTTTGATACATATCAGTGATATCACTAATCATTTATAATTAATTTTTAGAAAATTCTTCTCAACTACCAACATGATATATTACTCTTTATGCATACCACCAAGAATTTGCATTGTATATTAGTCTGTATACACATGAGTTTAAAGAACATTCTTCTCAATCAACAACATGATATATTACTCTTTATGCATACCACCAAGAATTTGCATTGTATATTAGTCTGTGTTTACATTTGCGTCATCCTTCCAACTACCAACATTGTATATTACTAGTTATACATACAACTAACCTTTTATATTATTTTTGGTTATATATGTATGTATGTTATTAGTATTTTGTCACATACTCAATATTTTTAGTTTCATTCATGTGTAAATATGTACATATGTTTTATAGAGTAAATCATATTTTTATCTCATTTCTTTTCTAAATTTTGGATATTTGCAGTTTTATTTCTTTAATTTAATAGGAATAATTCATATATTTATTAAAAAACTTTTAAGAAATAATTTTATATAGTTTTTGTAAATATATAGAATTATCACATAAATTTAGCTAAAAAATATAAGTCAAGCTCCAAATCCAGTCAAAGGTAATACTTGATAATGAGTTTGCATCATTTAAATACAATATTAAAAGGCATCACAATAAAATAAGGAGATTGAAAAGAAGTTGCCTGTTCCAAAGCCCCGTGAATAGATCTTTCAAATTGGACAGAGGAACCTGCACTCATGTCACAGTATTTACACCTAGCTATTAAAAGGCCTGTTTTCAGAACCGGCTCCTTTAACTGATGATTCATAAAATGCTACTGCTGGATGTAAATTGATTGCTTATTTTTGGAACTGAGGAGTCTAGTCGTTCTGCTTGGCCTAGGGATGACTTTTGCTGCTGGAAATTCTACTGGGAATAATGCTCTTTATGCTATTGGTGCTTATTCAAATGCTGCTAATTTTCATGATCCTTAAAATGCTGCTCCTTAAACTGGTGATGCTACTTACGCTATTCAAATTGGTATTAATTCAACTGCTAGCTGATGACTAAGATGCGTGCTTAGATTATACTGAAATTGCTACTAGTAGGTCTCAATATCGAGCAGTCTGTCTCTCGATCTGGTTAAGATACTTACTATGACGTTGAACCCAGTGCTTTTCCCGCCCCGGCTGCTTGCTTTGATATTGTTGCTTATTCAACGATGTCAATTTTATTCCAATTAGACCTTCCTTACGGATAGAATAGATAGAAACACAGAAGCGGTAGTCATACATACATGGATAATTAACCCAAAGCATAGATATAAACAACAAGGACCCAAAGGTCCTTAGGAAGGAGGTCTCGACTAAAAGGAGAGGTCTGGAGGGCTCGAATGAGGCAGGAGGGAGAGGGACTTTCCTGAGGTTAATACGGGAAGGGAAGTAAATCCACAAACCCGGCCACCCGAATCACCTATGCTGCTACAAATTCTCATTATAGAAGGGGGTCCCCACATCTTTTTGTCAAAAAGTATGGTATCATCCGGTGAAGAAGGAGGAGACAGGGGATTCAATAATTAATAGATATAGTGAAGTTCGGTGTCCATCCAATGCATCCATCCTATCATGAAGCGCTTCCCAAACTTTCTATTCTTTAATAAGGGCCCCGGCACTATATAAATAATGAATGCCTTAAATAAAACTATCTGAAAATACAAAGAATTCATAACAAGCGGCTTACTTAATGGAAAATGGAAAAATAGAGGTTAGATGCAATGAGGTCCTTAGGAAGGAGGTCTCGACTAAAAGGAGAGAGGGGCGTAAATAAAAAAATGCCCTTCACATCCCATGAAGCACTATCCTAGAAAGTGTGAAAACACTTTCGGAATCTAATAGGATTTAAGCTACTCGGCCCCGATTATCTAGCCTTTGTAACCCAGCCTGCCACCTAGCCCCTGTAACCCAGCCGTTAAGCCAGTGTTTGTTTCACCCACTCAGGAAAGCATTTCCTCTTATTAGTGTTATTAGATCAATATAGGTTATCACTTTCTAATTTACCAGTCACTCACTAAGTTAGGCCAGTAGAAAAGACTCTTTCGTACAACTGATTTAATGGCTTTCCATCCATTAGAAAAGCCAGTAGAAGAGACCCATCCAACAAGGGTAGTTTACATCCAACTCCAAGGGTAGTTAGTACTGTTCGGAGTAAGGGTTATAGAATACTCACTCATTAGGCTCCCCTGCTCCAGGGTCTTTATGATCAAATAGAAACTTTCATTCAATGTGCCAAGGCAAGCCCGTCTGTCCAATCACTAAGTGGAGTAACTGAGTCTATATTGAAGGGGTGGTAAATAAAACAGGTGGGTAGTTGTAGGTCACACTTCAGTAATCCAGTAGGGTAAAGGTAAATAGCAAAGGTCTAAGTGCCCGGGAACTAACCATTCATGAAGGAAGTGTGGTTGGTTTTAAAGCCCATACAGTGCTCTAAGTTAAGGTTTTTGAGCTGTTATAGAAAGGGTGATAGGAAAGGTTGTTGGTAGCATGGCACAAACATAAATCCAATAGGCATATTCAAGTTCCTAGCAATGCTGTAAGAAAGACTCAATAGTATCCTGGGGCCTGGCCTTTGGAGCGCACATGTGGTCCTCCTCTTATATATATATTCATGATGGACATGCTCGGCCTTCGAATAACACAACACCTATTTGATTTTAGTTAATACTAATTACCTTGGGAAATACTATTTGTTGTCGCTCTTGAGGTCCTTAGGAAGGAGGTCTCGACTAAAAGGAGAGGGTCAGCCCCGGCCAAAGCTTCAAGTAGCTAGTGAAATGTCTATCACAGCCAAATCCCTTGGTCTGAGCTAGCAAGAAATCGGCTCTAGCCACCTTACAACTGTATTGAATGAGTCCGTCTAAGACTAATGAAGTCCCTCTGATTGAGGAAATGGAGTACATAGTGTTGCGCCTTGCCCTTGTCCCTGGGATCGGACCAGTCAGTACGTACAATAGTAAAGTAAGAACCCACAGCATGATTAGTCAGCCATTTTCCTAGAAATCAATTTCTATTCAGTATAGTTGGGATGGAGCCCCGCAAGACCATGCTGACCCCAGCCCACCACCCTTAGTTTGCTAAGAACAGCCTTAAATCGTCGACTGAACAAGGTGAATTTATTGCCAGGATTCATGCCCGAAAGCTTGGGAAAGAGTCTTCATCAGCTGAGCTTGTGCCCATCCACTTCGAGCAATTATTTCATATGATGAGGGGCAGAGCTACTCGACTAAAAGGAGAGGGAAATGCTCTACAAAAAGTAGCAATTCCGAGGCTTTGTCCATATGAGTATTCTGCCCAAATGTGAACTCCGCTCGTGGTGAGAATCAGAAGTAGTGCTAGTTTCAGCTAGGGTGAATAAGTTGCCCCATATGAGAATAGGCCTATCCGCCAGGCTCCATTCTCCAAAGGGGGCTCGTTACACGAGTGCAATAAATTGCTAGGCTGTCTTTCTTAGCTTTCATACTTAATAACTCCTCCCTTTCTTCGAGTTATTAGATTCTGGCTTTCCTACCGGAGTACTAAGTAAATATATTCTTCAAGAGAGTACTGTCTTTCTTACTTGGCTCGGCTTTCTTAGAGCTGCTTTCCTTTGGTCGATCGATCCGCAGAACAAAACCAGTATGAATCTCCTGATTGTATTGCCTTAAGTTACGGTATCCCTCGCTCAGATAGGGATGTCTGGATGTTTATGCATAGTTCACAAGGAAGAACTCTATTGTTTGCTTTATCATAACCACTTGCCTGCTTGCTTTGTATTTATAAAGATGCATACTTTATCATCATTTATAAGAATGCATACAATAGAATCACAACTAGCTGGTTTCTCTGCTTCTTATACCATAGATAAGGTTAGGGCTTCCAATCTTCAAGTGCTTGCAATCAATTTACCCTCACATGAAGCGGGTTGTCTAGATGAACATGATTACAATTTAGTGGATAAGGAGAATACCAGATAATTACCACTGGAACTCCCTTGCATAGAGTAGAGCTTTATCTGGTCTACTAAAAAGGCTAGCATAGCACTAAGGGTTCATTAAATCAATTAAGGAGTCCTCCCTAACTCCCATGTATTCCCCTAGACATAGTTGTAAAAAGTACATGTTCTTAATCTATCCCGCTATTACTATCTCTTCTCCTAGTGTTATTAAGGTCCTATGGTGCTTGTCCGCATCGGGCAAGGCTCTTAAATGGCAGTATAATATGTTTTTATAATACACTATTTATTGGCCTTAGAATGTGATTTATCTACACTTTGAAAAGGCCCTATATGTATAGTAGACAGAATAGGCTTAAAACAGGGGAAATACACTAGTAGTAGGGAGGTACCACTCTATGTGCTCTAGTTTTATTATGGATCTGAAATGGCCATATAATATGCACGCTCTGTATTTGTCTTAGAATGCTATGTATCGGCACTTTGAATAGGCTCTGTATGTTAAGGGTTTCTCGTATCAACGCTTAGAAACTATAGGCTGACAACTGTGAAAAGAAGCTAGTAGTAGCAAATGAAATACCTCATAAGAGAATGAGATAATCTGGTGAAAGGTATACCCCTCTTCCTTACTCATAATTGGACTTCAGCTCCATTCTAATACCCTCTAATTAAGGTGCATAGCTCTTTCCCGACAAAGGAGGGGAAGGATATTCCTCCCTTAATCAATCATAACTATCCTTCAGCTCCATTCTAAGCCCACCTAAACTTCCCTCATCTATTAGGATATTTCCCCATACCTTTCTTAATAGCATGGGCCTAATCGAAGAGGACAAATCCATAGGGACACTAATAGGGACAGGTTCTATCTCCTTCCTGAGAGGCCCATACTCCAAATAATATCAGGCTGAATAAAGTACCCCTATTATCCCCCAAACCCATCCGCTACCCCACTCATAACTATTTGAGAAAGCCTTTTAGTTTTTGGTTTAGCCATTTATATTCTCCATTTCCTGCCTAATATAGCCATAGAAACATAAGAAATGCAATATAGCACTTTGAATCTATTAACTATTTAGCTGGGATACTGAGGCTGGAGACACTTATAGCTTGAATCGACTTGACCCCCAGATGGGATAATCGGACTTGGCTACTACACTTGGATACTCAACTTGGCTTGGATACTCAGATACTCAACAGGGCTACTCGACAGGGACTGGGCCGGATACAGTCAGTGCAACTTATCATTTACGGTTTGATTACTAGAAGTTCTAGTAAGTGCATGAAGCTCTTTTTGGCACAGCTAAAACTCTTGTCAATAAATAATAGAATGAAGATGCTCTAGTCAGGGATGCTCTAATCGATCAAGTGCTTGAAAATATTATCAATACATAAAGCTATGATCAGTGCATGAAGCTCTAGTCCGTTCCCAGTAGTTCATGCCCAGTAGTCATCCAGGAGTCAATACACTCAATACCGGTACTAAATGCTCCTACTAAATAAACTAAATACCAAGAGTTTACGCCAAGTGGCAATGCCGATACTCAATGCTGCTACTCATCAGTCGATCGAACGTCATAAAGAAATCAAGTAGGGTAAATCCTCCCTCAAAGCAAGAAGGGCATGTGGGTGCCCAGTTGAAGAAAAGAAGCACCGAACCCTTCCTTATCCGAAGACGTGAAGGCAAAAATTTATTGTCAAACAAATCTAAATCATAAAGTTAGTAAAGACTATGTCCTTCAAGCCACTAAATGGAGATCGGGCATTGGTTAAAAACTAACTACTTCCATCGGCCAGAACGGAAGATCAAACATAGACCTATCAAGATCCATACGCGCATATAGGACCGACAGAGATCCTTAAGTGTTTACATACTCACTTTTGATTAGTGTAACGATCATTCCACCTAAGTACGATGCTTCTCTTTCTGCTTGTGGGTTTCCTACACGCACCTCAACTCGAGCATCTAAACATGCATGTTTGGCGGGCTCAAGACGGCTCCCTTCTGGGCTTTCCGAGTTGCCTTAATTCTGCCTGCAGACACCCAGCCGGGACAATCATGCTTTTAGCGTTTTTACTTACTATCGAACGTAGTTTATTAGAACCTTTTACTTTCATATTGGCTTCTGAGGCCAGATATTTGGCTCAATGTTGTTTGCCTCGCCGATTGAGCTCTGCCTGCTTACCACCGCATCTTTAATTGCTTCTGTACTTCAAATCGTATCTTCAACTAGGTAAACTACTGCCTTTTACTCTAACTCAATGGATTATGGTTCCACTACTTAAACAACAGAATAAAGTCTTGCTGGTGGTACAACCTCTCTAGCAGCTAACTAGAACTCTCTCTCTATATAATGCTACTGTTGCTTATCTTACTTCTGCAGGCTCAGGATATTACTTAAAAGAACTAGGATCTCACTCACTAAGGTATGAATCTCGATATGCATCTGTATATGTTACAGAAACAACTACATTATTGGCTGGACCAATGGTTTAAAACAGAAGGTATGATGCAAGCTCTGATGTTGATTTGGGATAATAAACAATAATAAACAAGAGCGTATACTACTGGTAAAACTACTGCTTATACTGGTTATTTTCAACGCTTCCAAACCACAAGTCAAGGGGAGTTAGTATCTGTTCAGCAATCAAAGTCAAATGCAAGTTTAGAACTAAGATGACAGGTCTACTTTTGATGGGTCAACTTGAACTAAGCACTCTCAAAATGAAAGGTAGAATTAGATATTTCAAATACAACGATGCTGGGTATATATATGGAGAAAATACTACTGCTGAACTTGATCTACTTAATATTGACCTGGAAATACTCCTTAGTATGCAATAGCTCGTGCCGCTGAAACTTATGGATCCATAGGAACTACACTCTATGCTGCTCTAGTATATGAAACAACTGCTTTATATAGAGAGATAATGCTAGCTATCTTTTGAAACTGAGCAAGATGTTATCTATGACACTTGAAACTGAGCAAGATGCTATCTATGACGCTGGTTTTAGTTCTCGCATCTACCGAGGATGTTACAAAACCCGGAACATGTACCAAAAGTAGGAACAAGTATATATTTGAAAAGAGAAGTTGCTTATGCTACTAGATCTGGTGTTGCTGTTTATATACGATGCGTAACTTGTAGGGCTACTGCTACGGGTGCTTCAATGTGTACTATTGGTGCTGCTGGTAGGTCAACTACAGGTGCTTTTTTTTTATGCTTCCACCTATGCTTATATATATGATGCTAATAGTGGTTCTTCAACTAGATCAAACAAAAGAGAAAGATCGTATTAAAAAGAATCCATAGATATAAAGTTAAGGATTTCTTTAAAAGGGAGTCAAGATGAAGGACATGAGTCATGAAGTTCAAAAAAATGGAATGATAATGAAAGCATCGTAATCATGTTGAGTTTGAAACACTTTCATTACTCCAAGTGACAAAGGACATTCCTTCACAAATGTGTAAAGGTTTCCAAGTGACAAAGGACATTCCTTCACAAATGTGTAAAGGTTTTAAGATAAAGAGTGTTATGAAGAATTTGTACATTAAGTAAAGTATTATGCTCTTGAAAATGTGTAAAGAACAAAACTTAGATCACCATGTTAATTACATGAAGGCTCAATCAACTTCTAGTGGATTGAACTAACGATTTAAGGGAAGATTAAGTTGTTGACGATTTACAGGAGGCAAAAATGTCAATTAGCTAGAAATCGAAGTAGGGTAGGCACTAGGATATTGCCTATTTAGCCTACCTTCTGATTAAAGATACTATGTATGAACTTATGGTTCGGACGAGCCTTGCCTATATGATTCATCAATTACTCTTTGTGAGCCATGATATATTACTCTTTATGCATACCACCAAGAATTTGCATTGTATATTAGTCTTTGTTTACATTTGCGTCATCCTTCCAACTACCAACATGGTATATTACTAGTTATGCATACAACTAACCTTTTATATTATTTTTGGTTATATATATATATATATATATATATATATATATATATATATATATATATATATTTTATATATATATATTTTTTTTTTTTATATATATATATATATATATATATATATATATATATATATATATATATGCATGCTATTAGTATTTGGTCACATACTCAATATTTTTAGTTTTATTAATGTGTAAATATGTACATATGTTTTATAGAGTAAATCATATTTTTATCTCATTTCTTTTCTAAATTTTGGATATTAGTAGTTTTATTTCTTTAATTTAATAGGAATAATTCATATATTTACTAAAAAAACTTTTAAGAAATAGTTTTATATAGTTTTTGTAAATATATAGAATTATCACATAAATTTAGGAAAAAAATATAAGTTAAGCTTCAAATCCAGTCAAAGGTAATACTTGATAATAAGTTTGCATCATTTAAATACAATATTAAAAGGCATAACAATAAAATAAGGAGATTGAAAATAAGTTGCAGAAAATGGAATTTAGATTACAAAAAATGGAAAAGCAAACTCAAACAAAACATTGAACTTAAATATAAAAAAACTGTATAATAATTTTGGCATAAAGATATGTCGCTTTGTGTTAAGGTAAGTTCTAATGACCATAAATACAATATCATTACTAAAACTACAAAATATTGTGGCTTTCCATGGAGCAAACGGCTCATTATAAGTTGGGTACCAATTAAATTGATATTATATTATTTTTTGAAACTTGGGAGAACAATGAATCTAAAGTCCCTAACATAAAAATTGTAACATCCCCTCAGACCACGACCAAAAAAAAGTGAAGTGTAAGTAAAAGGCACTGTAAGTACAAATACTATCTTTATCAAAATTTGATGAAATTGATAATGTTAGGTGGCTAAAAGTGTTTCATGACCAAAATGATGATTTGGGGACGAATCCACTAGGGAGAGGGATGATTGGCTAGGAAGCCATGCCATTAGATGATAGGTGCCATCTTAAGTGTCATGGACATTAGAGTTGCTCTTTTGGATTAAGCATTTATCCGAGCTAACATTAGAAGCTAAATGCCACAAGGTTTTTAGTAGGCTCATAAGGTCTAGTTAACAACATAATCAAAATAATATTATTCAATAATCTTACTATATATGTTTGATACTATAGCTTCGACAAAAGTTTTTGGAAATACTTTTGAACTCCCTCTCTTAGAGGGTCTTATAAACAAATTAATTTAGAAGTTAAGAAGAAATCATTGCATTACCTATTATAAATAGATAAACGCTAAGATCTATGAGATGAAGGCATGTATATATATATATACATTAAAGAAAGGTGAATTATATGGTTGTAATATACATAGTGAAGCTAAACACAAAATAGTTATTTTTGAGACAAGTGGAAATGGCCTCTTATGACCCCTAAAGTATATAGTTTGTTTTAAACATAATATTACAATTACACTACAACCTTGTCGCTAGGGTATCGTGACTCCATGGTAATGAATCACCATGCTATTATTGTTTTAAGACTGTTTGTATCCTTGGAGAGTTTTGTGGGATTTGTTCCCTTTTGAAGGTGGTGCATGTAAACCATTTTGATTCCACTTGGCTTCTTGAGTGCCAAACGGTTGGTGCTTTTAAACACTTTAGTTTTTCTTAGAAGGGATCAACATGGAATGGAGTTAAAGGTTGAAGCTTTTGAGTATTGGCATGGAGGTAATTCTCCTGCGAAAGAAGGCTTGTTTTGATACGTTAACCATAGTTCAAAAATGGCATGTGGCTCTACATTGAGGTAGGTATGCATGTTGGATATTTTAAGTAATGTATGGGATCTGCACATTTTTTATCAGGATTGCGTTTTTATTTTCCTCATACCTACGTTCTGCCCAAGAGTGTAGATCTAAATCAGAACTTCATGCGATTTTCCTTTGAGTCTATTGTTTGAACACATGCGTTCCATTGCTTGGTGATCAGAATGCTTCAATTGTGCATGCGTGTTAGCAAAAACTATGATGCCTGCGATTCAGTTCTTTGATAGAAGCATGCGATCTCTAGTTTTGGATATATCTTGCACACATATGATTTCAGTTTTGCATAGATATTAAACACCCTATGATTTCATTTTTTTGATAGATGTTAAAAAGCACATGATCTCCACTTTTGGATAGATCCTGCAAACATATGAGTCCAGTTTTGGATAGATCTTGCAAACATATGAGTCCAGTTTTGCATAGAGCTTGCGATTTCAGTGTTAATAGATTTTAGATATGAATATATATATATCATGATTGTGATTTCATTTACAGATCTTGAGCATTGCGATCTGAATGCATAATCGTGCTCCTGTGTGTTTAGATAAGACTGTGATCTGAACATAAATGAATGCATAGTTGATTGCCTGCATTTTTGGACTAATATATAGTTTGGTTTCTTGCTATTTACTTCAAATCTGCATAGAGATCTGAATTCAAAATCCCACGACTTCTGCGATTTTCCTTAAGTGTGGATCTTATTTTCTTTCCTGCAAATATTTCTTTTCCACGGATGGGAAGGAATTCGATCCTTTGCTTTGTTCCTTCAGAGGGGTTTTCAAAGGTTTTTCTATTTCCTCGACGGTTGTTTGAGCTTCAACGTCTGCGTGTGTATCTAATGTTTATGTGAGCGTGTACGTGTCTATCTAATGTTTCTTAATCCTCAAGGGTTACCAAACTACCAGACTATTTTACAGCAATCGCACTAGCAAGGTTCGATCTTATTTACATGGTCTTAGTCTATGTAATTGTGCAGGCTTGCTTTCTTTTGGCCCTGATTGAAAGAATGTCGTTTTTGTAAACTCCTCTTAGGATTTCTACTTCTAGGGTTATTAGCACTGAGCATGCGCGTGTGTATCTAATGTTTCTTTGTCATAAGCCAAAGTGTTTTTTATGATGGAGAACATTACCAGACTCCTTTTTACGGAAATGCATTGGTAAGGTTCAGATCATATTCAAGTATTCTTAATCTATATAATCGTGAATTGATTTCTTTTCGCTCGATTTTCCGAACGGTTTGAATCTAATCACATTTTATTGCTTCGTGTTTTGATTTTCTTAGCTCAAATGATTTTTTTTGCAATGGCTAGAGCTGGGAGGGTTTAACATTTGATAGTTTAGATCTCTTTCCCAAGCCTGTGTTTTTCATTATTATGTGGATCTCATTCCAAAGCCTGTGTTTTCATCGTTGTGTGGATCATCACTTCATGCCTGCGATTTCATTAATATGTGGATCACATTTCAAGACTGAGTTTTCATTATTTGTTGGATATGGCTATGTGAATAAAGAATTGAGCCTGTGATCTGAGTGAAACCGTTGATGATTGTTTTGTTTATAAAGTTGTAGTATGTGTGTGTGATTTGTTAATATCTGGGTTAAACCTTGAATGCCTGTGTTTTCATTTATTCCTACAATTTTGTATTCATTTCTGGAGAGTTTAGTTGCCTGGGTTTGGAAAGATTTAGTTTCCCTTCATTGTTTTTTCGACAGTCTTTATATATATATAAGGAACCATCGCCTGCATCCTTGAATGATCTTGAAATGTGGCCGCGATTTGGTAACTCAAATGCCTTACCTTTGGAAAAGTAGTTTCTTTTGTTTGTGAAAAGAATTATTATAAGTTTTAGTACTTGAAGATATTTAGCCTTTCATGGAAAAGTCGCATAATAAGAATCTATGAATATACCTTCCGTTTTGATATATATTGGAATTATTGATTTAATAAAAGAAGATTACCATTCATTATATGAACAAGTTTATCTAAGCGTTGACATTATATAAAAAAATATTTTGATCAAGAATATATTAATATATATGTAAAGTTAGGTGAAATTAGTGGCTCACTACAAGGAATCCACTACACATCTATTCAAAGGATAAAATAGGATAAAATAGACTGTTTCACTAAAGGAGTTAATCCATTTTCCCTTCTTATAACAAGATGGAATGCTTCCTGCTTATTCAAAAACTATGTTACATGTTAAGGAATCTAAGAGTTTGTATTTGAGGAAGTAGCCTTCATATTCTTGCTAAAGATCGAGTTTTAGTTGGAGTGGAATTTGTAATTAAAATACTAATATATATCATAATCTCGAATTGAGGATTATACATTGTCACAAAAAGCTTTGCAAAGGAATTAACTTTCTCCCGAACATAGTGGATTCATCGGCCATCTCGAGGGTGGATTTATATGAAAAAATATACATTAGATGAAGCCTATGGTTGGGAGGAAAGTCGTAGACACGCTTTCAGTTGCCCAAGCTAAAGTCAGATTGTAGAAGTATCTGCAATGGTTAGTTTTGTTATGGATTTAATTTAGCTTGTCATATTACAGAAGTATCTATAATGGTTAGTTTTATTATGTATTTAATTTATCTTGTTCTTAAGTTCATTATTAAACATATGTTCTTAGATTTATAGATTGATATCTAGTACTAATATGTATGTTGAGTTACATGAATTCAAAGGGTGGATGCAGGAGCTGTGTCCCAATGGTGGAAAGGCATCATGATAACTCTCAGAAGACAGTATAGAGTATAGCAGTTATATATGTGCATACATTTTTAGCTTGTTTTATCATCTAAAGTATATATAACCTTGTTGTTTGCTCCACTCACGAGACTCATGTATCATCTATGATGGTTGCGCCCAGGAGAACCATTACAAGTAAGGTTCTTGAGGGTGTTAACTACGATTTAAAGACAAGGTTAATGTGTAATCGTTATCTCATTTCAGAAGATAGTCTCGTAACTAATGTAACAGTTGTATCTATTATAATTTTAACAAGATTTGTTTGTGTAGAATTAGTATTAAAGTGATTATATGTTGTAGATTCTTAATCTACAAAAAAATAGTTATGGTTAAGTAAAAAGTTTTAATTTTTTGGTCTAATTAAATGGATATGATTAAGAAGAAAAATTTATGTTGCCACCTGGAGAATCTATTTAGGTATTTTGCGTTCGTTCCGTATGATATCAAAGCATCAGTTATAAACACTCGTGCTTATTTGGGCTCAGTCGGAGGAAACAATTGTAAGTTAGTTGAACAAGCAAAAGGGACTCCATCTATAAGATGCAAGCATAAAATTTCATTTCCAAGGATCAACAAGAGGTAGCCGACAAGTCGTCTTTGAATTGCAAGTAAGTATGTACCATTTGCTGAAGCATTATAATGGCATAACATCGTCTATATGTGAGTATTGTATATGTTTCATTATATATTTGAATGATCTTTTATTCATAAATACTAGTCAATGAATATCTCCTCATACCCTACAATTAGTTTTCATTGAAGGACAAGAAAGTAATCGAAATATTTAGACTATTGGAGTTAAGAATTTATGAAATAGTATCTTGGAAAGTCATCCTAGTTGTGAATATTTAAAGGTAAAGTTTATATGCTAAACTATGGAACTCTCCTAAACCTATTGATTTAGTAGTTCGAATTAAATTGTTTATTATCTATCTCTACATTTCTTGTTATTCTTAAGAATGGATACCTTTCAGTTTCAACAATCATTTTAATTGAGTGAGTATGGTTGATACATTTTGTTAAATTTATATAAATAATTGAATTTGATTGAACAATCGTCAGGATTGGCAAAGATGAGATTCAGATGGATAATCTAGACAATTATTTGGATATGTTAGAAGATCCATTAAGTTTGGATTAAAGGAGGAGTCAACGTGATTACAGATCTAACTGATGTATTTAATATTCTTTTAGTTATGAAGGAACCACAGTTTTGTTGATGTTAATATTTTCCGTTAATAGAAATTCTATTACATTAAAGGGGTTTTAACTAGGAATTAGAGGTTTGTTACATAAGAAAAACAAATATTCTACAATAAGTATAGCCTTTCTAGACTAAGGTATCTAGATTCTTTTAAACACATAAATTAAATTTAATTGGTTTACTTGGACATTCTATTGGTGTGAGGTTTTCTATGTCTGGGAAAATTGCCAGGTTATAAAGGAGAATATTTTGTAGGAGTCTCCTTGTTTCATTTTGTTATGTGATTGTATAAGATAAGTGATTATAAGACTAATGTGTGGCATTGGAACACGCTTTTACCTTTGCTTGTCAACTCCACAAAAGGATAATGGTTATAATTACTTAAAAAGTATACATGTGTATTCTAAGGAGTTCATAGAATACATATGATGAAAATGCATGATTTCGTTGATCTTTACTATGGATGTTAGGATACTTTGAGTGGTTTTTATAAAAGTTATACTTTAATATGATAGAAATTTATGAGATAGAGGTATACTTTATAAGCATGGATACCTTGACAATCTATTTCATTTTGATATATGGATTTCATGAGATATTGAGTGTAATACTAATATGTGTTATTACAAATAAACTTGTACCTTGGCATATGAACGTCATATAAAAAGGAGATATGTGGTCACCCTTATAAAGATGTTCAATATTCTTTGGAACTTTTTGAAAGACACGAGCATAACATATTATGCATGGTAAGCCTATGGTAAGAATCTGAGTAAAGATCAAGGACTCGTGGACATATATATTAAACCATGAGCAAGAAAACAGGTGAACCTATTTGATGTTATTTTGTTACATCTTGTAATTGTCAAATATGCAAGAAATGATAAATGATTGATGTTTAAAAGAACTTTTCCTGGACTCAAGCGGGAGGTTGGGTGGAAAATAAATTCCTAGACTCAAGCATGAGGGCTTGAGGGGAAAAGAACATTTTCTCTGAACCAAGTGGAAAAATTGAGGATTCGACTCTACTTTGCTAAAGTAACTTTTCCTGGACTCAAGGGAGGAGGCTTAAGGGGAATTGTGAGAGAGTCTATGATATCAATGGCAAGACTTAGGCACAAAGTTTGACATCTCTAAAACAGGATGTTGTTGATGTTTTCGAGGGGAAATTTTTTGACTAGCAATCAAAAGGGAGAGTAACCTCAAATTTTAGCCTGTAAGTCCAATTGGTGACAGAATTTGAGAGAGAGTTCTTTGTTTAGCAGAGAGTTGTTAAAGATTAAAAACTCAAGGGAGAATTTGTTGATCAACAAAAATGTTGTTGAAAGTTGTTCATCTTTATGCTATAACAATAAAACACATATTAATGATTTTCCTAGTAACTAGACTGTAGATGTCTTAATGTGTGAATATTATGAATTATTTTGAGAGTAATCTTGTTTTAGATCTTCTTATGAGGATAAAAGCATAAGCAAAGGCTGAAAATTGTACCGTGAACTGCAAATGTTGTGTTGCAGAAAGGACTTCTTGTTTATGTTTTAAGTTGGATTATGAATTAATGACCTGTTTACTGAATAAATTTTGGAAGACTTGGTTTTGTTACTCAAAAGTGCAGGTGGTTTTGTTACTCAAAAGTGCAGGTCATGAAGTATAAAAGCTTGCGGGAATCACAAAATAATGAAGATAATCAAAGCAAAGCTGAAAAACATCACGAAGGATGCAGAAGCAAGCAATAAGAACCTAAAGGGAAATGAACACAAAACCTTGGATGAATATGTAACACCGAGGACGATGTTAATTCTAAGGGGAAAAGTATGTAACATCCCCTCGGAGCACAACCTAAAAAATGTGAAGTGTAAGTAAAAGGCACTATAATTACAAATCTAGGGTTATTGGCACTAAGCATGCGCTTGTGTATCTAATGTGTCTTTGTCATAAGCTAAAGTGTATTTTCTGATGGAGAACATTACCAAACTCCTTTTTACGAAAATGCATTGGTAAGGTTCAGATCGTATTCATGTAGTCTTCATCTATGTAATCGTGAATTGATTTATTTTCGCCCGATTTGCGGAACAGTTTGAATCTACTCACGTTTTATTGCTTCATGTTTTGATTTTATTAGCTCAAATGATTGTTTTGTGCAATGGCTAGAGCTGGGAGGGTTTAACGTTTCATATTTCATATCTCTTTCCAAAGCCTGCGATTTTCATTATTATGTGGATCTCATTCCAAAGACTGTGTTTTCATCATTGCATGGATCATCACTTCATGCCTGCGATTTCATTAATATGTGGATCACATTTCTAGACTGAGTTTTCATTATTTGTTGGATCTGGCTATGTGAATAAAGGATTGAGCTTGCGATATGAGTGAAACCATCGATGATTTTTTTTTATATAGGTGTAGTATGTGTGTGTGAATTGTTAAGATCTGGGTTAAACTTTGAATGCATGCGTTTTCATTTATCCCTGCTATTTCGATTCATTTCTGGAGAGTTTAGTTGCCTGGGTTTGGAAATATTTAATATCCCTTCGTTGGTTTTTTCGGCAGCCTATATATATATAAGGAACCATCATCTGCATCTTTGAACGATCTGGAAGTGTGGCCACGATTTGCTAACTCAAATGCCTTACCTTTGGAAAAGTATATTCTTTTGTTTGTGAAAAGACTTATTATAAGTTTTAGTACTTGAAGATATTTATCCTTTCATGGAAAAATCACATAATAATAATATATGAATATACCTTCCGTATAGATATATATTGGAATTCTTGATTTAATAAAATAAGATTAGCATTCATTATTTGAACAATTTTATCTAAGCGTTGATATTATATAAAGAAATATTTTAATCAAGAATATATTAATATTTATGTAAAGTTAGGTAAATTTAGTGGCTCACTACAAAGAAGCCACTACACATCTATTCAAAGGATAAAATAGATTTTTTCACTAAAGCAGTTAATCCCCTTTCCCTTCTTATACCAAGATGGAATGCTTCGTGCTTATTCAAAAACTATGTTCTAAATATTGAGTTTTACTTGGAGTGGAATTTGTAATTAAAATACTAAGATATATCATAATCTCTAATTGAGGATTATACATTGTCACAAAAATCTTTGCAAAGGAATTAACTGTCTCCCAAACCTAGCGGATTCGTCGCTCAGCTCAAGGGTGGCTTTAGACAAAAAAACATACGTCAGATGAAGCCTGTGGTTGGGAGGAAAGTCATAGACACGCTTTCAGTCGCCCAAGTTAAAGTCAAATTACAGAAATATCTTTAATGGTTAGTTTTGTTATGGATTTAATTTAGCTTGTCATATTACGAAAGTATTTGTAATGGTTAGTTTTGTTATGGATTTAATTTATCTTGTTTTTAAGTTCATTATTAAACATATGTTCTAATATTTATAGATTGATATCTAGTACTAATATGCATGTTGAGTTATATTACTTGAAAGGGTGGGTGCAGGAGTTGTGTCCCAATGGTGGAAAGGCATCATGATAACTCTTGAAAGATAGTATGGAGTATAGCAGTTATATATGTGCATACTTTTTTAGCTTCTTTTATCAACTAATGTATATCTAACCTTGTTGTTTGCTCCACTGAGGAGACTCATGTATCATCTCTGATGATTGCGCCCATGAGAACCATTACAAGTATGGTACCTTGTTCTGGAAATTGCTTACTATGATTAATAGATAGGGTTAATGTGTAATCATTATCTCGTTTTAGAAGATAATATCGTGACTAATGTAACAATTATATCTATTATAATTTCAACATGATTTTCTTGTGTAGAATTAGTATTAAAGTGATTATATGTTGTAGATTCTTAATATATAAAAAATAGTTATGGTTAAGTAAAAAGTTTTAATTGTTTGGTGTGATTAAATGGATATGATTAAGAAGAACAATTTATGTTTCCGCTTAGAGAATCTATTTAGGTATTTGGTGTTTGTTACGAAAATATTTGTTTTTTGGTTTATATGGAACAAACTATCTTCAGGAATTGGAAGTATATATTCTATACAAAAACAACATTTTTCCTCATATGAGGCTTCACATGAAAAACCTTTTTCACATATTGATGCTATGAATATCTATATATAACAATATGTTATTTTGTGCTAGTTAATTATCTAGGTGAAATTGTCCATCATCTCATTTCTCTATGGCGCGAGGGCTTCCTCAAGAAGGAGCTTAATAAGATCTTCTTCTCCATCACCTTTGTTTTCTTCTGCTACCATGTGAGGATTCTTGGGTTGACGAGAGTGGTTATCCCCAATCTCAATTAGTTTGAGACCCAACTCTCAATGCTCACATCTTGTTAGGGACATGCACCGAAAAACAAAAAAAAAGATTTCTATAATGCCACTTATCTAGATTATTTAGAGAATGACACGAAGGTATCAATATAAAAATGGAAACACATGTACACATGTGTTGTAGAGCACACAGTAGTATAATCAAATCTAAATTCTATTATTGAATGGAATGAAAAAATAAAGTAAATTGCAAGCAATACAAACTAAATTAGATATTGGTAGCTTATCTCTAAAGGGACATGTGTCGACTACGCTCATTCACAAAAGTTGATTATAGAGAGACCAAAAATAACATTTTTATCATAAACATAGAGTAAAAAACCCTAAACATTAATAAACCTAACCATAAGAAATGAAACACCAAAATGATTTTTAGGCCCCAAGGTGGCTACCTCTGTTTAGGGAGCACAACTCATTGTAAATGAACAAAAATAATAACATTTAAAGCCTCAAAATAATCTCAAAAATTTAAAACCATAACCATAAATCAATCTACAAAAGTTCTTCAAACATTAACATATTGAAATCCTTAATATTCTTTTTAATCTACATAATAAATATAATCAAATCATTCAATATTAAATATTTTCAATTCTAACAATATAATTGACTTCTTAAAAACTAACATAATTAAAATATTTAGGATGCTAAAAAGTGTTATAAGTTTTTTAAAAGTCAACATTTTTCTAGTTTCCTAAATAGTGCAAAATGTAATGAAATAATTTTGCCATAAATTTAAAATATAAAAAATAAACAGAATTAATATAAATCGTGTTCTTTAGCATTAAATTTAATCAATAAATAACATTGCAAATATTCTTTTGTTATAAACACACTATATATTTCTCATAACTAAATATAAATCGTGTTCTTTAGCATTAAATTTAATCAATAAATAACATTGCAAATATTCTTTTGTTATAAACACACTATATATTTCTCATAACTAAACATATTTTCAACATTCGTTGTCATCTAATTTTCAAATGTTTCACACTATAATATTTCTTTTTTTTACAACTTTGTACTAACTCATTACAAGCTCCTTCACATTTCTAAATTTTATGTATTTATTATCTTTAATCAACGTTTATTATCATTTTTTACTTATATTATTTCTTTCAATATATATAATTTTCTTTCTCTATATATAATTATTTTAATTATTATTAACTAAATTATATATTAATTACTATTTCAAAACTTAAATTAAAAAATATAATATATATCAACACTTCCAAACAAAAACATGTTTAATATGTCACAATGATCTTCTTTTTTTTTAAATGAAATTCAAAATTATTTATATTAATTTTTAAAAAATATCTCTTTCCCTTTTTATTATTTTATCTAATCAATTATTCCTATGATTTTATAACCAATCCTCTTGTATCTTAAAATAAAATTAATTTATACAATAATCACAATTTTTTTAAACAAAAAATAAGATATTTCAATTATTTAAAATTTTATTTTTCCAATAAAAAAATTATATATAAAAATTAAAAATTTTGATAAATTGAATTAACAATATTATTTTTTTTCCTAATTTTAAAACTTATTCTATTTTTGTTTTTAAACCAAAAGCAAAACTAACATACACAAAAATTTAGTTTTAATAATAGAACTTAATTTAAATTTTTTTATATGGTATTCATTTTTTTCTTATTTTAATATATTTTTGTTAGGGTATTTATTTTTTTCTTATTTTGATATATATTTTTTATGGTATTTATTTTTTTCTTATTTTAATATATATATGATCAACAAAATTTAATAAATATGTATAGCTAATTGATATTTAGAATTTGTAAATAACAATTAATAATGATTTAACAACTAAATTAGGTTAAGTTTTATCATAAAAAAAATTAAAACATTTTACATAGCATTAATATTAAAAACATAGATATCATTTTTTATGGGGATATATAAATACCTTAACCCCATTATTTATATGATTTTTTTTAATAATACAATTTTTTTATGTTTTGATTAGGTTGAGTTGGTAACGTTTGTTTAGGGAATTCCTTCGCACTTTGATGCCATCCATTTAAACCTTGTATAGTGTCCCACTCACTTCATGTTTCTGAAGCTTCTCTTGAAAGACTAGCTCGGTTTGTGGTTATCTAAATTGGAAAGTGTATTCTGCATTTTAGCGTGCAAGAAACACTTAATGAACGTGGTTTTTCATAGGTTGTTGTTGACCAAGTACATACATCTTGCTACATGCCCATAATTCAAACAGTTGTGGTGCAGAATTCAAAGTTATGACTTACATAAGACTTTCATTTTATAGGCTGAAATCAAATTGAATCATGTGATTGATTCGATTAGGCTTTCAAATGTAACACATATAACACAATGACACTTAGTTCTCACATTTAATCAGACTACGTTTTACGACAAATGCTAAAACCAGAAGGCGCATCTCGAATGCTCAAGTGAGTATATAAGTTTAAATTGAGGTTCAAGTGTAGAGGCACTTACATAGTGAAAAATACTATATATATGTACAAACAGTTTCCTTCCCTTTTGTTCAGTCACAGTATTCAGCTGCCTTAGTAAAATCCTTGTTGTTGCAGTTAGGAAAAGACAGATTAATTCAAGCCACCAAAGCTGGCCTAGGGAATTAGCACATTGTCTTTCTCATATATTTCTTGTTCCACTTGATAGCCACTAATAAATTCCGTAGTCATACAAAAGAAAAATATGACACTTTTCGGTAAAGGCATATTATTAAGTAGAATCTCGTTGCAAGCTCCGCTATGAACGAAACAAAAAGTACTTCTTTGATTATGACGCTTGATTGGAGAGTTATTTGATATTATCCTTACCTACTTAACTCACTCATTTTGTGTATTCGTCCATTAAGTTTGGTTAATGCTATTGCATTGAATTTGGACTATTATGCTCAGAAACCAGATTGAAATCCAACTTGCTATACACTAAACAGTAAAGACAACCAAGACAATGAGTAGGTAAAGGATAGAAGTGGAGATTCAACCAGCAAGTGACCAATCCCAATGGATCATCAAGATAATTGGAGGGGTTAAGAAAGGCCCGTTCACCTACCGAGTGGTCGGCTAAAAGAGCAAAGCCTAAGTGTTTAGGATACAATGCACTATTGGAGGGAAAGATGGGAACCCTCAAAAGCTAGATTAGCTTTATGTTTCACGGCCAATCGGAAGTATGAAAGGATGACTTTATTTCCTAGCCATAACTATTATTGTTCCTCACGGTATTGTGGGATTTATCAACGAAGGATTTGTACTCTTCCCCTAGATTTAAAGATGGAGATCTCAAGTCTGAAGAAATCCTTAGAGGCCTTTATGATAAATGGGCACTTCAGGAATATTGTGCTACAAGAAATTTGGATTCAGATGAGCGCCATGTATTGTACAGTTGTTCCATGATAGGTATGTGGCTAATTGATTGGACTATATCAAAATAGTGTAGTGCTCCGAGAAAACCTAATCATAATGTAAATGGATCCAATAAAATATATCTAATAACATGCTCAAGAATATATATAGTGTAGTCTTATATCATCATGCTCAATATATTGTAGTCTCATGTCATGCGGTATACCACTCACAATGACAAGCTCATGTCATGTGATACGACAACTACGATGACCTCAGGTATTTCTCTTAAAAGAAATCGTACTTTGAAAACAAGTAAATTGGGCTTCCGAAGTCCCCAAGGTAAACAACCTCAGTATAATAAGATTTTATGCGTGTACCTTATATACATTAAAACATCATTTATATCACTTACAAATTATGCTCCGATGATTTCAAGTCTGTGGGAAGTAATACTTGTAAATTGTCTGATGTTGGCCATATTGTTTACATAGGTTGTTGCATGGGATCCTCAACACCTTATCCTTTATTTATGATCCTTCCCTTCCTACTTCTATGCTCTTGTTCTTTTCCTTGAACATTTTAGTTATGTTATACACCCATTTTTTTATCCATTTGCTCTTTGGCTTGCTTCTTCGATTTGGTGCTAATTTACAGAAATGTTGTTGCGGGTCCACTGTTGGTCAAGGTATTGGAACTTTCCTTGTTTCATGTGGAATTAAGTCCAAGAATTGGGAAGAGTGAAGTCGTGCAGACAACTCAGAGAATTTTAGTCTAAATGAGTATGAAGGAGTTTCATATCATGTTGCCTTCCCTTCATTTCATAACATAGAAGGTTTCATCGTCTATAAGAGAAAATATGGAGAGGGAAATATACAAACTAACAACCACATCTTCTATGCTTCTCTCAAGGGTAATGATGATCAACCAACCCTTTTCCAACAGGGAGATCTTAAGGTCTTCCTCCACATTATATTTGAGTCATTGTTACATTACTTTAGAAGACATTCCCTTATAAGGTAGAGAATCCTGCCTTGTGCGCGGTGAAGGATATGTGCCTAAGATAGAGAATCCTGAGGAGAATCACTTACGTAAGGGAATTTCTGAGTGTTGTTGGGATCATAACATAAGATGACATGAACTTGGAAATCGATGTTTAAGCGTCTTCATTAACCAATACAACTGTCACGTGTAAGCATTACTTGTCAAGTAACCCTAAGAAAGTTTGATATACCTAGTTAATTTACTCTCTGCGCTGCCCATCTTCAAGGGTTTCTGCAACAAAAACATCTTACCAGTTTTCCTTGTTTATCCACTCTTGATTACCACGGGTTTGAATTGAGAATGAAGTAACCAGTTCCCTGAAGTTTTTGTATCTTACTAGTTTTCTTTGTTTATCGATTCTTGATTATCAGTGGATTCTTCCAAGGTTGGAACAATGAAACAACTTTAAAGGAGCGTTACCTGCTAATAACTTTGTGCACATTAAGTTTCCCATTCTTAGGGAATCGATATTCATAATGATATTATACAATTTAATGAAGCGCGTGGTGAATGGGTGAGACGATGAAGTGATGTAAATGCAAAAAAACAATATTTATGAAAAATGAGTGAGTGGCACTAGATGTCAGAGGAATTAATATTGATGCCAAATGAGTTATTACGAATGGTTTTGAAATTCACCCTATCTCCTAAGTTTAAACTAGAGATGAGAATTTCTATAGAAAATAATGGAAGCATTGTTAAGCCTGGCTAATATCACCTTAAAGTTAATATTCATAAGTTTAACTTTGCACATTCCATACGAAAATATCAGTGATTGGCTAATTTCGATGGGATTAATATATAAACATTTACTGGATTACTAATCGTCCCTGCAAATCCACAAGCAGGGACTAATAAGAAGAAGAAATTCAACCAATAACAGACTAAGATATGTCTAGGAAATTGTAAAACAATTAAATTTTGATGGATCACAAATTCGTTAAAATTTTAAGATGGATCACAAATCAACCATTGAAATATTATAATCAACCACTAGGTTATAACCAGGCATAGACGTAAATAAATTATATGTCACATCAAATCCATTCAAGTTTTTGCGTTAATTAGGCAGCTGAGTGATTTTAATACGCATAGTCACTAAAGTAGTCCCACTAAACTATCTCGTTCCATGTGTATGGTTGCTGAAAGCTTATTGAAAAGATCAGATGCTTTGAAATTCTAGAAATGTTCATGGCGAATTATATTCAATTTCAATTGTCACCTCTCACATTGAACTAAACTTTACATGATTTGCTTTTTAGCAAAATCATTTTTTTGAGGCAAGTGCTAACAATCAACACTTGGTATTTGGTCTTTGTTACTTTGATAGTGTTTAGAATATTTCAATATAGAATGATCTTAGATTCATTAAAAGAGGAAATACTTAGTCATTTATTTTAACATTGCGTTTATTCATTCCATGATCAAACATGTGCAAATTTGTGGGCCATTCCTTAGGAGGGGCAGTTACAACCTTGGCCACACTATGGGTACTGGAAAATAGGTTGAGGCAAAGCTCTCCTTTCTGTATAACATTTGGATGTCCTTTAGTGGGGATGTAGAACTTGTTGAAGGAGTTGGTCGTGAAAACTGGACAAACAACTTTTGTCACGTGGTTTCCAAACAAGATATGGTTCCTCAAATTCTCCTTGTACTGTTTGAGTCAATTGTTGAGCCCGTGACTGCTATTTTCCTCATTGGCAGGCCATAATAGTTAATGGAAATGCAAATGTACCTGATTCATTTACTCAAGATTCTTGTAGTACTCTTCTTAACTATGTCTTGCAGTATACTCATACAATAGAAAACCATCGGATTGAATCTCTGAGGGAGTTAGTTGGGGTTATCAAGAGAATCCCATCCAAACCTTTCGGCACTTACATGTTTTGTTCAAGTGAGGGCGCAACGTGTATTGATAATTCTGAGGCCATTTTGAAGATTCTTCATTTGACAATGCAAAGCCATGAAAAGGTTATGATAATATTGTACATCACTATTTTTCAGAGCATATAGCATATGATTATGTTTTGAATCATACCATAGAAAAGACCATAACTAGGAGGAGAATTGCAAAACTTGATTCAAAATATTCTACCAAGATACGAATATTATTGCAGGTGGAAGTCATTGGTGTTGGTATTAGGTAATATTCAATTTCATTTTTAGAATAAAATTTGGAAGAACAAAATAAATTAATTTTGAAAGATATCTTCTCAACTTGTCGAGAAGTAGAAGTTCTGCTAGTTTCTTATTGTTAAGAGTTTGATATTAAATTGTAATTTTACATTGACTTTTATCTACATTTTCTGAAAAATATTCTTGAATTGGTGATATCCATTTTGTACATAATGATAATCCATCGATTTCCCTACCAATAGCAAGTGACACTGAAAACAAGCACAACACAAACATTGTTGAGCTAGGGAAGATCTTGAGTGCTATAAAGAGCATTGTGAGAAAGAAGATTGCATCATATTATGATTCCTTCAAGAAACGTGAGAGGAAGGAAATTGGGGCTGATTTGCGCACTATGGGATAATTTTATTAAAATGTGTGAAAAACATGATTTGCCAAAGAATTCCAAACCCATAATAAGTGGATAGATGTTGGCAATACCTATAGAAGACTTGTAGAGCAGTTCGATATTGCACATTATTATATTTCAGATGGAATACCTAGTCGTCATAAAGTTCTTCAAAAATGGGTGAAATGTACTTGCATCATTATAAATAAAAGTTTTTCAATTTTTAAGAAAATATAATTAATAAAACCATTTAATTCTTATATTAATAAAAAAAAAAACTATATTATATTGTATTCATTTAAGAAAAAACAAACATAGATATGATGTTAAATGATTATTCAAATCGAAGTTAAATATGCTATTAAAAATACACTGCTTATTTTAGGCCAACTGAACTGAAATATATATAGAACTCTTCTTTGTCTATCACATTAATAAAACTAGTTGTCAAATAGATATAAGTTATCTCATGAAGATTTGATGGTCCAATTTTAACTTTTAAACTATTATTATTTAGCTTCATATCAAGGGCAAAAAAACAACTCCTTCAACAAGTGTTTCCATTGCAAAAACCTTCTTTTTATAGCTAGCCACAAAGTTGGGTAGCAATGTCGGAGACATTGCCACCACATGGCTCTTGTTTTTATATATTTTATAAGCTCAAATTTATCTTTCATATAGCAATGTAGAGTAAAAAAGTTAATCACTCATATTTATTTTATTTTGTCATTGTATAGCACGCATATCATGAACTCCTTGATAATATTCACTTATTTTGAGAATGTATGGAAAGAAATATTAGTTTTAACAAATGGTGACATTGATATGTTGATTTCAAATTAGCATAATGCTCTATTTTGATTAGATTCAATGTTGTATCAAGAACATTATAGTTACACATTTTTGACTGGGTATCAATTAACATTTATTGAACTTTGTACTATATAACTTTGAATTCTAAGAGCTGTAGAATAAACTTGTAATACACCAAATAATTGTAATTTATTATTACTTGGAATATTTATTTTTTTAAATATTTTGATAAGAAAGTCAAAATGAATGTAATAGATTATTTTTATTTGATAATTAAAACACCGAGAGGAATTAGAACAGAAGTAGTTGTTGAAAGAGCACGTTTGCTGACCCATAAGGGGAAAAGACAAGTGGTGAATGTTGTTGAGTGAGAAATCAAGTGATGCAGGAGGCATCTTCCCCAAAATAAGGTCAAGACTCGTGGAGTGTTAAAGAGCAGGAGGCTCATAAATGACCAAGTCCTAGGAAAAATACTATAAAATAGTATGTCCATCAAGCAAGAAGGAGGTTGGCGATGTATGGGGAATTGATATGTTGATGTAGAGATATGGCGCATTGATTGGATTTTGTCCTTATGGTTAAACAAACAAGCTCATGGGTTCTAGAGCAAGTAAGATTTGAATCGGAAATACATTTTAAATTGTGAATTATAGTATGCATCTGTTCCTAATGTTTTTCCTATTTCCATGTTATGTTTTAGTATAAACTATTTGTTATTTATGGAATATAAAAGAATCCCATATATTATTATCGTAGTTTTAAAATAATTTTGTAAATATTATATGCATTTTCAACCTAGTCTTTGTTTGGGCTTCCATACTTAGATTAGAGTGGATTTAAATTTAGTACAACGAAAAGATTTGAATGTGTGTATCACAATCAACCAACCTAGTACTCAGTCAACCAGAGCAATGCCCAAACCATAGATCTTATTAATACTTTAAATTATCTCTACATATCATTTTTAATATGTTTTAATTGTATATACATCTAATTCATATTAAAGTAATCATATACCCCTAGGAGCCGAAGTTATCCACACAAAGATTATCTCTGTTTTAGGATTTTATTAATTTATATATTCTTTCAACTTAATATTTGTTCTGAGACTACATACTAGTTACGGCAAGATCTCAATACCGTAGCTAACAAAAGGATTTAAAGAAGGAATCACAAGCAAACCACCAAATCGACTAACCCCAATGAGAAGTTAAAGAATATAATTACTAAACGAAAAGATTACAGTTAGTCAAATGAAGTATTCATGGATATGCATAGTAGAGACGAAAGGCTTCTTCACTTCATAATAAACTAGATCGTGAATCTCCAAATATATGTTTAAATCAACATTAATCAAATATGCGGCCTCTGTTAGTTAGGTACTCATACCCATTTGAGACCAATCTAAATATTCCTACAAAACCAAAAGAAAACTAAGCGACATGATCACAGTCGATTCCAACATTATATATGCATTATAAACTCAACATTAAACGGATCTAGATAAAATCCCAGAGTAAATATTTTATCAAATAAATAAACATAACACAAATGAACAATATATGAACTCCGAAATCCATACCCGACGTTAACTGATCTTGAGCATTTAAACAACAACAGGATCACAATATCTAAGTGTAACTAGAAATCCAATTTTTTCATTTAACATTTGGAATTAAATTACAAATCATATTTTTAACCGATTTTTCCAGACTATCAGAAATATCGTGGCTGTAATCCAATCTATTGGAATCCATAGTCTAGAACTAAAAATGATATGTGCATCTGAATAGGATTGTAAATCAAACACATTGGAATGTGAGAGGCTGTGAAGCCACACCATAAGACGGTGAATCCAAGTATAGACCTATCATGATTTTTTAAAGAAAAATAAAAATGTATCTTCGCAGCAGTTGTAAGAGCCCAATCCATTCTTGGATTGTGAACCGATGGGAAACCATTGCAAACCTTAATCTACAAGAGTCTTGCCATTTTTTAATTTTTGTAAATCCATCGTGCAGACCAAGCCATTAACCACATCGGTAGATACATGCACAAAAACGACTAAGGAGTGAACTAGTATTTTTTTCTAACAAGTTAAAGAATGCATTCTTCTAATTCAAACAAAGCTAGATAAAAACCCTCACCCCTGTACAGAGAAGAAGGGGTCATGAGAGGAGGTGAGTTTCCGCTCTCATTAGGCCAGCCTTAAATAACTGCATTCCACATTTACACATGTTAAAATATTGTAAATTGTAACAAGTATAATGAATAAGGAAATCGTTGTTACCCTTTCAAACAATTTATGGGCCATGAGGATGAAGCTAGGATCATCTGAAACTTCTTTAAGAAACCTAACTTCATCTACACATAACATCTGAAGTTATAAACTCGTTTTCTTTCAATTGAAATGAATAATTCATAAGACTTACAGACTGAGGATAAAACTCGCCTATGATGAACGTAGAGAGGGCCAGGGGCCGACTCCTCCTATTTTCCCCGTATTTGTCCTCTACCTACACAACGACAGAATGCAACGAGTTAAACTCTGTATTTACTTTATAAAAAAAAAATAATTCAAACTTGCATAATGATATTGGAGGACTTTTACTCACTTACCTGGTTAAGCTAGGAATCTTGCAAAGCCTTTGCTAAATCTCGAAGAGGGACTGGCTTCCCTTCATAACCCAAGACAAACCAGAAAGGCTGAGGCCGTAATGGTGGCCACTTCGCCTATAACTAGACTAATAAAATCCTTCAAATAAAAACTCAGGTACAAGAAAAAACTTCATTAACAAACCGTGAAAAGGAAACAAGCAAGACTGGTGCAGCGCATCCATGGAGTGGTTGAGTTCCTTTCATAGGAAAACACACAAACCAAATGAATGCATCCAACCTTCCCAACAGAATAACAATGCATTAAAACCCTATGAAAAAACATTGCTATAGATATTGACAAGTGGAGGGTTGAGATCCTTCTCAGGTCACAACACTTACGATCAAGACTTTCCATTGTATGCGCCTGGCTAGGATGTCAACTCATAGCCAGGGCCAAGGTTAAAACCTTATTGAAAACCTTTAAAATAGTTGTGTTGGCATTCTCTTGTACCCCCTCTACCCCCCCCAATTGTTATCATATGTCAACTTTACAACATAGCACCCCTAGATGTGTAAAGTGCGTGACTAGGGTCACAAACCATAGTGTTTGTTTAAAGGTTCTCATCATGTAGGTTAACACGTAATCAAGCTTAATCCAAGGCATGATCTATTACAAACCTTCAAAACGAGGTTAAAATTTATAAATCAACCTTTAATTATTCATATCAAAACCCCCTTTGGAAAACATGTATTAAGAGGGGTGGGAGTAACAAGAAGATAAACCCTAAGGGTATCTAGGACGATGTCGTAGGTTTAGGCTTAGGTCCTAACACCCAAAACTTTAATAATAAAACTTAAGGGACTAAAAACATCACCTTGAAAAGACCGCGACACGGTCGTCACTACTTGAAGGCAACGCCACAGAGGGCTTCACCTGTCAAACAAACGTGAGACATTTATCAAGTTGAACTTACATACATAAAATACATGTGACGACGATTTTAAGATGTTGCGACCAACATTTACATTTTATGACAAAGATAATAATAAATAATAAATTTTTATTTTTATTTATTTATGGATTTTATGGGTTTGTGACAAAATGGTATTAGAGCATGGTTATAACACTTGGAATGAACGAGCCTAACTCTAAAACTGAAAAAACAAAAAACAAAACAAAAAAAATTGTTATGGTTTCACTCTCTTACGAACAGGAAGAGAAAAATAACTTTGTTTTTTGCAGGAATTATGGCAGATGTGGGAATGTCTGCTAAAGAGGAATCACATCCTAGGAATCCAATAAACAATGAAGGAGGTAACATAATGGATGGTGAAATATGTGTAAATCTAAATGAAAGTAGGAACGATAACAGTAAAATAACTAAGGGCATAATTAAAATGAGTTAAAGAAGATAACAAACATATACTGGAAGCACAAGAAGAGTTAAATAACATTCTTCTATCTAAAATACACAATAATGAAAAAGAGAAAAATAAAGAACCCAAACTTAACACGGCAAGAAATACGCCTTATAATAGTAAGGTAAGGAAACTAAAATTTTCCAAAAACAAGACTAGATCTTCAAGCGAAGAATCAGCTACACATAATACTGAAAAACAGAAAGATTCTAGTGAAAGTTGTGATAGTAACCAGAAGAAAAAGAAATACAAACCGTATGAAGAAATTTCGGGTGAATTCAAAAAGATAAAACCTCCTATGTTTAACGGAGAGATCGAAAAAGGAGAAGAAGCGAAAGCTTGGCTATCTGGAATGAAAAAGTATTTCCAAATTTATAACTATTCCGATGAATTAAAAGCAAAAATGACCGTCTATAACTTAAAAAGGAAAAGCATATATCTGGTTGCAAGACTTAAATAAAGTAAAAGGTATAAAATAACGTTATGTAATGTGGAAAAACTTCAAGAAACATTTTAAACCAAAATATTTATCATATCAGTATTACGAAGAAAAAGCTAAAGAATTTTACAAAATAAGATTAGGTGCCATGACCATGAAAGAACTTTGCATTAAATTCTTAATTTTGCTTCGTTATGTGCCTTATATCATTGTCAAGAAACAAAAACTACAACGTTTCCTTATTTTTTTACCTCTTATGTTCAAAGAGAGAATTGAGTACGATAATCCAAAAACTCTGGAAGAGGCAATGAGAAAAGCAAACTTCTGCTATGATCAAAATCAGAATAAAATGGAAAACATACCTAACTGGAAAACTAAAAGATGTGACAACTTTGATCAAAAAAAGAAAAATACTAAGTTTTATAAGAACACTGGAAATAACTACCGAGGATATGAAGGGAGTAATTATAAAAATTTAAGTCGTTGAATCCTGCAGCAAAAGAAAGGGAACCACCCACTACCTTCAATAAAATATTGCACAGAGGGAACTACTAAAATACTGGGACTATGGTGAACCACATTGCTTTAAAGATTGACCCATAAGAAAGAATTTTTTTAATAATGTTCACTCAATTCAAGAAGCTACTATAGTTGGGGATATGGCAAAAAGCATGGCCAGAATCAGTGCAACATTGGAGAACCGAGAAGAAGGCCATCAAACATCAATAGTCAAAATCGAAGGTATGATAAAAGACAAACCCATTTCTATACTGATAAAAGACAAACCCATTTCTATATTGATTTATCCATGTGCAATTCTAAGTTGTGTATCACCTAGAATTGTAGAATTATATAAATTACAACAAGATAAGTTTGAAAAATATTGGCTAGTACAACTTGCTACAAGCACAAAATGGAAGGTCACTAGTTACGTGAAAAACTGTGAATTTATTTAGAATAAATTGAAGACACGTGTTAATTTAAATATCTTACTGTTAGGGTCTTATGATTTGCTGATAAGAATGGACTGGTTAGAGAAACATAGAGTTATGTTAAATTTCTATGATAAAACTCTCTCATGTTTAGATGATAAAGGTAATACCATTATTGTAAAAGGAATTCCCAGAAAGGTGGTCGTAAGAGAAATATATGCCTTATAGATGAAAAGGTTTGCACGTAAAGGATGTAAAATTGTCACGGTCTACATAATGGATGACAAAGAGAAATATAATCTACCTAAAATAGAGGATGTACCAATTTTAAAAGATTTTAAAGACATGTTTCTGGAAGAAGTTCTCGGACTACCTCCGAACAAGGATATAGACTTTATGATCAATTTGGTACCAATGGCAGTACCAGCATCAAAATCTCTCGATCAGCTGAATATAGTAGAGCTTAATGAACTTAAATCACAAATACAGGAACTATTATATAAAAAGTACATTCGACCTAGTGTTTCCCCCTGGGGAGCATCGGTTTTATTTGTAAAGAAAAAGGGTGGCACTCTAAGACTGTGAATAAATTATCGACAATTAACCAAAATGACTATTAAAAATCGATATCATTTGCCCCAGATTGACAATCTATTCAATCAATTTTGAGGGGAAACCATCTTCTGAAAAATAGATTTAATATCCGGATACCATCAGGTACGGCTCAAGGATGAAGACATCTTCAAAACTGCTTTTAGAACCAGATACGTTCATTACTAACTTTCCGTACAGCCCTTTGGTTTAAAATACACCCTGACAACTTTTATGTGTTTAATGCATAGTATTTTCAGAAAATACTTAGATAAATTCGTAGTCGTCTTTATCGACAACATATTGGACTACTCTAAAAATAAACAAGAGCATGAGGAACACTTTAAAAAATTACAAGTGTTAAGGGAACAACAACTGTTTGCTAAGTTTAGCAAGTGTGACTTCATTAAAGACAGAATTCAGTATCTAGGACATGTGGTGTCTAAGGATGGGATATCCGTTGATCCCAATAAGATTAAGGATATCATAAATCCAAGGGTTCATTATCACAGGGAAACCATTTGTGAAGAGAGAACCCCATGTATTACTTTTGAAACCGACGTTTCAGACTACAACATAATTGAGTCCATCATCAGGGACGATACTCAGAACATGAGAAAGCATTGAAGGATAAATGGACCTTCTAAACCATAAATAGATGGGTGGGGAAGTTGAAGCGATTGATGACTTATCCTATCCAATTCCTTTTAATTTTATTAATTACGGGTTTCCATGTATTACTCAGCTTTAAACCATCATCCTTATTTAAATTATTATTCCTTTTTTTCATTTCAATAGCCTCTCTTGTCCTCCTCTTATTATCGTTGTCTTCCATGGAAATAAGAGAAGCGTTTTCAATGCAAACATGATGAGAAGTATTGTGTGAATGCTCCGCTAACATAGATTTGTTTGTTCTACCATGGACAATATCAACCGAATGTTCCTTTAGTCGGGTTTTCAAAGATCGCCCATTTTCTCCAATATAAATTTTCCCACATGAGCAAGGAACTTCATACACCCCTTTTTGTTGTCTTTGGTCCAACATGTCTTTAGTAGAATCAACAAACATTCTGATAGAGTTTGGGGGAGAAAATGCAACAGTGATGTCTCTTTTCTTCAAAATCTTAGCTTTGTCGTCAGTGATTCCCTTAAAGTAAGGAAAGGTAATCATGCGAACCATGAAATATTTTTTCCAATGATTGTTTTTATTGATTGCTCCATTGATTCGTTTGTTATGGTAACCATTCTTCTTGAAAACCATTCCAAGGTGATCTAATTCATTCTTGAGGTGATCTGCATATGATATTGTTTTTTCTCTCATAGCAAGCGTTTTAATGATGCCAACCTTCTGGGAAGGGTGATGGTGACAATTTAAATGAATATAT
>LPNX010991809.1:95508-234201 GCA_001517045.1 Pseudotsuga menziesii
GATTAACAAACAAATGAAATGAATGCAGCTAACAATATTGATAGAATAAAGATGCATTAAAAACCTATGAAAAACCCTGGATATAGATATTGCTAAGAGGAGGGTCGAGATCCTTCTCGGGTCACAACACTTACGATTAATGCTTGCCATTGAATGCGACTGGATGCGTTGTCAACTCACTTCCAGGGCCAAGGTTAAAACCTTATTGTAAACCTTTAAAAGATTTATGTTGGTGATTCTAGGTTCCCTCTATGTGCATTCTTGAACTACATTATATCACATTTAGTCAGGTTCTATATTTAACAGAACCTCTACATCTATCTACCAAACCAAATATTTCTCCAACTCTCGTGAAGAGTTTATTTCTAACTGGTGGTGAGATGGATTTCACAAGAATTATGGATCGACAAACTCCTTTTTGTAACTCTATTTCCGCAAGATACCTTTCTGCAACTCTATTTTTGCAACATCCATTGCGTAAACTATCTTTCCGCAATTGTGAATTGCGGATTGCGGGTCAGATTTTTTACTTTTTCTTGAACTTCTTCCGCAATTCGTCTCCCACAACTTTTCTTTTACAGATTTAACAATATTGCACCTCTAATCAGTGGAACCCACTCTCGACCGTTGATATGATGTTGATCGCGATCTAAATCGTCAATCTCTTTGAACTAACCTTCGCACGTCTTCTAATGGCAGAACGATGTAGGGACCGTCGATCTCTTACAGCTTCTTCCCTATCTATCGATATGTGATCAAGTGTGCAACTCACTTAAACTTTGCGGATCTCTTATCTCATGTGCAGGTTCACTTCGTGAATTCTTTCCCCATCATTGATCCATATTTCCCCTTTAATCTAGATCGCCCAATATCTGTCAAAGGAACCGAACACAACCTATCCATCGATTGATCAGAGCATCGATCAATCAACCTGATCTATTGTTCATCCAGACTATATCTCCTTCGTTGGATTTTTCCATAGCTTCTATAGCTTCATTCTTCATGCAATTGAACTTCTCGGACTCGTCCTGATCTAACCTCGAGTTTCAATCCTCACACAACTTTGCAATTTGTTCATCCAGGGTATCAATCCAAGGGTTTACAAAACAAACACATCATTTACGCAAGAACCCATACACAGATATATCAATCATTCACATAGATAATCAATCATTCAATTCACATAATCATACACTCAGAGAGAATTGCATTTATACAGAGATATGCCAAAATAGGATTTCCTTTACTCAATACAAGAAATATGTACATTCATATTAATCTAGAATCTACGTTTTGATCTTCATAGACCTGATACAATTCTAATCAGTGTCACTGGCCTAATTTAACACTGCTTGGCCATTAATTAGCCAAATTTACAATAATTGGCTACCCCCTTTCCTCGAAGGCTTACAAAATATATACAACAGGATTCATGCAGAACCAATTCTGGTTCAGATCCTCAATACACTCAACAATCTAACAAACTCTTAAGACTATCCTATGACTCACCAAGAAACCATCGAATGCTTCATCAAATGTTTCCATCAGTTGTGAGATTTGTTACATGACTCATCAAATGACTCAATGTCTCACCTAGTGATTCACTATCCATCTAGAATCACATAAAACAGAGGTTTATTTACAATATTTTATTCAAAGAACTATTAACTCAAAAAATGAAGACCCGTTCTAGGTCTTAGTCAAAGGTACTAGGTTTCAGAGGCAAGATGCTCCTACATCATACTCCTCAAGAAGAAAGAAACATGACCTCTTGGTTGTAATATTCAATCTTCAATATTTCTAAATCCCAAACTTTGTTCTTTAGTTGGTCATCCATTTCATTATGTTGTTGTGAAATTATTTTTTCCTTTCTCATCTCCAGTTCTCCCGGTTCAATGCCCCACTGGCCTTTCTTCCACAATCTTGTTTTGTCACCTGTTTCCTGATTCTGCTTCGTTTCCTTGCTCTGCTGATGTAAATGTTTCTTGTAGATTCCTGTCTTTTTTGAGACACTTTCGCCATCAACATCCTCATATTCTCTATTTCACTGTCCAATATGTTCCTTGGTCGGTAGTCCCTTGGCTGACACATTTCCTTATACTAAACTTGTTGTTATAGTTGCTTCATATACTTTTCATTTATATCTCCAGGATTTTTATCATGTCCTTCAATTGTGCCATTACTGATTGACATCTTCACATGTTCATCAAAATTTGTAGTTTATGCTCCTATCTTTAGTTTCATAGTTTGAAAATGCAGTCTTTGTTTCTCTATGTTTTTTTTAAAGATATCCACTTCTTTACATAACCCAATGAATTCAATATCCATTGAATTTATCAACTTCACACAATCCTCATTTTCCATCATTCATCCTTCTAATGACCATACTTCTTCCTCTAAATATGCACATGAAATTAAATCCTCAATTTCAAGAATATCTAACTCAATGGATACCTTAATTTCATCTTCTGCTTGGTGATCTTCAATTGCATTTATGGTGCATATTTACTGCAAGCGCTCTGTTTATTCATTCAAATGGATAAGCATTGCATTAGGATGCTTATGTTCATTTTCCTCTTGATTGTATTTACAGTCCAATCTTCTTCTACTTACAACAACAAATTCTTATGTCTGTCTGTCAGTAATCATATTGTCAAAATGAGTGAGTGCTCCTTCTTGGTTATCTTCATGAGACAACATGGCTTCATTATTCATCAGAATGCAATTTTGATCTTATCTTCTTGAAATGTCTTTGTACATTTATTCTTCTTCCTTTACCTCTAGTACAACCTCACAACGTTCATCACATGTTACTCTTGAAAACATACACAATTCAAAAATATTGAGATTTTCATCTCACATTGACTCTCTTATCAGCACATTCTTTTGCTGATCTAAGCTCTCCCAAGAGTTCGTGAGACTTTCTTCTAGTCTCTCTTCTACACCATCTTCTCTAAAGATAGTCCATGTTCTGGTTCAGAATAGTGAACATCTTCCTCTGTCAATGGTCTAATTATGGTCTTCTTTTCTAGAGCATCCATCCTATGCTTCATTTCCTCTATACTTTCCCAAAAAAAAAAATCACCAACCTATATAAACATGTCATCTAAGTGTTCTTCAATACCTACAGTCATACACAAACCATCGGATTTAAAAATATAAGACTCCTCATCTATAGTCTCAACCATATCAACTTTAGGTGGTTATGAAATTATCAAAGAGTTCAAAAAATCATCTGCAATCTTAGTTTCATCATCCTCTCCAAGCAAAGGACCGTGTCCAAGTTCACAATATGAAACTTCCATCTCAGACTCAATTGCCCTAAGTTCTTCCTCCAATCTAGCATACATATTTTTCTTTAGATTCACCTGTAGTGAAAACCATATTATCTTCTTCTTTTTCATGATCCAACCATACCTCTGGTCCTCTTTCTATAGCAGCATCTCCAAACGAATAATTTGCAATCCTATGTCAACTAATTCTATGCCATACTCCTCTAGAGTCGTGATGTTGAATTCTTCTATCTTAACATCTTTTTTTTCTGTTGTGGCTTTCCTTTGAACATCTGTAATGACTTCCAGTAGTCATCATCTCCATTTCTCATTCCTTTGTGAACTTTATTTTTCTCACTTGTGGACTGTAGCTAAGCCTTCACCTTCAACAAATGTCCATACCTGCTATTATACCTCAACAAGCTATCTTTCCTTGAGCTTGACCTTTTGGTATCTTTGGTTCTTTTCCTATAGAACCTCTTGAGAAACTTCCTTTGCTCTTCTTGAGCTTCTACATATCCACTTCTTCTCTGATAACATTCAACTTGTCCCCCTCTTGTCCAACCTCTTTTGGATCCTTAGGTTTTTCCAGTGCTTTCTCTGTCCTCTAAGAGTTTACAAACTCTTCATCAAGAATACAATTATCCTTTATCCATCTCCTCTAGCTTCCATCGGTGCTATCAAACCTTTCATGTTTGTTTCAACAAATTCTTATAACCAGAGTTAAATAAAACATTAATCAGTCCATACCTTTAATACATTTTCACCTGTATAGTTGGATGAAAACATCTACTCTGTCTGCAATTCTTTTTCCCTGTTGTCTGCAACATTAATTTCTCATGGCCAGAATCAACATCAAACATCGCATCAATATCCTATAAGATATGTACCAAGACCTTATCATTATTGTTCATCAAGAACAAAATTGTTCTTGAGCACACTCTCTCAGTTGTTACTACTACCTGCAATCAGTCACCAATCATCAAAACCAGAATTATCATAAAAACATTAATCTCATACCTTCAAGTATCTTCTTCCTGGTCTTGTTTTCCTTTGAATGAACAATTTCTTCTCACAATTTCTTTGTCTCCATCAATTGTTCAAGAGTATTAACAAACTCTTTTCATGCTTCATTACTCCATGCATGTACCTGTTAAATCCTTCCAAGGATTTCTTATGCACTCTCCTATGGCTAGCATCAAACTTCAATCTAAACCACACCTTCTCTTTCTTATCAATCTGACTTGGCTCAATTTATTTTGTTTCAATTTATAAAATTACCTCATATCACTAGCCTTTCTTAATGAAGGTATGGTTCATCAACTCCAATCCTCCTTTCTTTACATGCAGAATCTTTTACACTTTGATACCTTCATGCATAATTCTTTTTCTGCTCTGATACCAAAACTAATGTCAGGTTCCCTCTATGTGCAGTCTTGAACTACGCTATATCACATTTAGTCAGGGTCTATATTTGACAAAACCTCAACATCTCTCTACCCGACCAAATATTTCTCAACCTCTCGTGAAGAGTGGATTTCTAACTAGTGGTGAGTTGTATTTCACAAGAATTACGGATCCACAAACTCCTTTCCACAACTCTATTTCTGCAACCTCCATTATGCAAACTATCTTTTTGCAATTGCGAATTGAGAAATGCGGATTGCGGGTCGGATTTTTTACTTTTTCTTGAACTGCTTCCGTAATTCATCTCCTGCGGCTTTAACAAGCTTGTACCTCTAATCAACAAAACCCACTCTTAACCGTTGATTTGATATCGATCACGATCTAAACCGTCGATCTCTTTGAAATATCCTTCGCACACCTTCTAATGGCATAACAATATATGAACCATCAATCTCTTGCGGCTTCTTCCTAATCCGTCGATCTGTGATCAAGTGCAGAACTCACTTAAACTTTGTGGATCTCTTATCTCCCATGCAGGTTCACTTTGTGAATTCTTTCCCCATCATCGATCCATCTTTCTCCCTTAATCTGGATCGTCCAATCTCTATCAAAGGAACCGAACGCAATCACTACGTTGATTGATCAGGGGATCGATCAATCAAATCGATCTATTCTTCATCCGGACTTGATCTCATTCGCTGGATATGTACATAGATTCTATAACTTCATTCTTCATGCAATTTAATTTCTTGGATTCGTCCTGGTCTAACCTCGAGCTTCAATCCTCACTTAGCTTTGTAATTTGTTCATCCAAGGCATCGATTCATGGGTTTACACAACAAACACATCATTTACGCAAGCACCCATACACATATCTATCAATCATTAACGTAGATCATCAATCATTCAATCCATATATCATACACTCAAAAAGAACTGCATTTATACAAAGATATGTCGAAATAGACTTTCCTTTACTCAATACAAGAAATATGTACATTCATATTAATCTAGAATCTATGTTCTGATCTTCATATACCTAATACAACTCTAATAAGTGTCACTGGCTTGATTTCACACTATTTGGCCATCCCTTAGCCATATTTACAATAATCGGCTACCCCCCTTGCCTCAAAGGCTTACAGAATATATACAACAAGATTCATGAACCAATTCTGGTTCAAATCCTCAATACACTCAACAATCTAACTAACTCTTAATCCTATCCTATGACTCGCTAAGAAACCATCAAATGTTGCCATCAGTTGTGGGATTTGTTACGTGACTCACCTAGTGATTCACTATCCATATAAAAGCACATAAAACATAGGTTTATTTACATTATTTTATTCAAAGAACTATTAACTCAGAAAATGAAGATTCCTTCTAGGTCTTAGTCAAAAGTACTAGGTTTTGAAGGTAGAATGCTCCTACATTAGATGGCATTCCCTTGCACCTCCCCCTTAATTGTTATCACATGTCAACTTTATAACATAGCACCCCAAGATGTGCAAATCCCACGACTAGGGTCACAAACCATAGTGTTTGTTTAAAGGTTCCCACCATAGGTTAACGTGTAATCAAGCTTAATCCAAGGCACGAGTTATTACAAGCCTTCAAAACATCGTTAACATTTATAAACCAACCTTTAATTATTCGTACGAAACCCCCTTTTCCAAACATGTATTAAGACTCGGTTGGTATAACAACAAGATAAACCTTAAGGGTAGCTAGGACTAAGCCGTAGATTTAGGCCTATGTCCTAACACCCAAAAACTTTAATAATAAAACTTAAGGGACTAAAGACATCACCTTGGAAAGACCGCAACACAATCGTCACTACTTGAAAGCAACACCACGAAAGGCTTCACCTGTCAAACAAACATTGTTGCCTTTTTTTTGTTGATGTAGGATTTTGTTGTTTATAATTTTTAAAATTATTCCCTTGATATCCTCGATAATTATTCCCAGTGTTCTTATAAAACTTAGTACCTTTCTTTTTATGTTCAAAATGGTCACACCTTTTATTTTTCCAATAAGCTATGTTTTCTCATTTGTTTTTATTTTGAACATAGCATAAATTTGCTTTTCTCATTGCCTCTTCCAGAGTTTTCGGATTATCATATTTAATTCTATCTTTGAACATAAGAGGTAAACAGCTAAGAAAACACTAAATTTTTAGTGTTTTATCTATAATATAAGGTACATAACGTAATAAACTTAAAAAATTCTTGCAAAGTTCTTTCATGGTAATGGCACCTAATCGTAATTCATAGAATTCCTTGGGTTTCTCTTTGTAATACGGTTCTGATAAATATTTTCTTTTAAAATATTTCTTAAAGGTTTTCCTAGTTATATAATGTTCTTTAATGCCTTTTACTTTCTTTATGTCTTGCCACCAGATATTTGATTTTCCTGTCAAGTTATAAATTGTCATTTTTTCTTTTAGTTCGTCAGAATAGTTACAAGTCTGAAAATATTTTTTCATTCCAGATATCCGAGCTTCTGCGTCTTCTCCTTTTTCAATTTCTCCATTGAACATAGGAGGTTTGATCTTGTTAAATTCACTAGAGATTTCTTCATACGGTTTGTATTTCTTTTTCTTTTGGTTACTATCACTACTTTCACTAGAATCTTTATATTTTTCATTATTATGTTTAGTTGATTCTTCACTTGAAGATTCAGTCTCATGTTTAGAAAATTCTAGTTTTCTTACCTTACGTTTATAAGGTGTAGTTTTTGCCATATTTAATTTGGGTCCTTTATTTTTTCTTCTTCATTACTATGCAGTTTAGTCGACAGAACATTATTTAATTCTTCATGTGCTTTTAAAATGTGTTCATTATCTTCTTCAACTCATTTCAATTCTTCCCTTAAATCTTTTACTGTTTGTAGGAGTTCAGATGGGTTATTATTCTTACTTTCATTCAGATTTACCCAGATTTCTCCGTCTCTAATGTTACCTTCTTCATTGTTTACTGTATCCTTAGGGCATGATTCTTCTTCAGCAGACATTCCCACATCTGCCATGATTTCTGCAAAACAACGTTATTCTTCTCTTCCTGCTTGCAAAGAGAGTCAAACCAGAACAATAAAGTTAGTTTTCTGTTTTATATTAGTTTGAGTGTTGGGATTTTCAGGCCAAGTTTTGTAACCATGCTCTTATACCATTTTGTCACATACCCATAATTTCCAAAAAAAAGAAAGAAAAAATATTTTATAATTTACTATTATTCCTGTCGAACATGTTATCATATGTCATAAGACGTTCTTATTTATCATAACATACTTTCTACTTATTTGCATGGATATGGTTAACTATATTTGTTAATGGTTGACGACGTGACTACTCGACATTGACTCCATTTATAATGAAACCTTAGTCGCAACCCTTACCAAGGTGATGTAAATGTTTTAAATCATTGAGTTTCAAGATTAAGTTATAACTTGATTTTATAAGGTAAAGCCAAGGGGGTGCAACCTTATGCGATGGGGCAAAAATATGAACAGTCCAAAACACACAAATACCTTGCTATACCAACATAACCAAGGTTTGGACCATATGACATAAGTACAAAACAAATGAAAGTGTGTCCTAGGTGTATGTAACCACGGTACTAGGTGGTATGATGCTCTTACACAAATGGTTAATTTTATAATATAAACTTTATGTGAAATGTAGGCAGTAAGACAAAGCCTTTCTTACCTTGAAATATTTGCCACCAATATGGCTTTTTATCTATTACATTGCAATACATGACCTTTTTGCACATGACCATGAGCTCATACTTTCTATTTAATCGTGTAGAAATAATAGCTCCAATGCTCTGATATCATGTAGGAGTCTTATGATATCATGTAAAAATAGCAGTTCGAATGCTATGAGTAAAGATGCTAAGAAGAAGCACAAGAAAAAGATCTTGCTACTAAGATAATTCTCACAAGCATACACAAGAAAAATATAGAGAAGAAATGAGACTGAATCACATGAATGAAGAGATGAATGTTGGAGTGTATACTTCCGTTGAATAACGATGAATAATAGTGTACATAAATAGTACATCCCTCATAGTTAAAACTGAGTTGTATTGGAGACAACTCATCAAGCTCAGAAATGTAGACTTATTAAATATGATAAATCCCCATAAGTGGCTAAAGCACCTCCCAAATCAGTCAAGGACCTCACGAATTAGAAAAGTCATGAGCTGTCAAGAGTGATGGAAAAACATGCTAATCCTGGAAAATGGAGATAAAATCATGGAGGATGGGTTGGCAACAAAAGATATCAGTTTCCTAGTTAACTAACTTTACCTTATCCACTAAAAAGCTGGTTAAAACCATAATAAGGCAGAATCTGCAGGAAAGCGTAGTTACTAATTCTGGGAGTTAATAAAGTGGTCAAGATCAACCCAGAATTAGAATTAAAGCATTCTTGGGGTATATATGGAAAGTATTGAATTTATAGTGCAAGTGGATGCCAACTATCTAGGCTAGTGGGTAGGAAATTAATCAAAATTTATTAAATATTTTATCCTAAGTTGTGAGTGGGTTTATAATATTCCAAAATCCTCCTTTAAGTCTGACTTCATGATGATATATCGATGCATATGGGTGCATTTAAGTGTATATAGGGCCCAAAAACAAGGCTAATGGTCACCCTTTAACAGTTATTCATATCCAGAAAAGTGAGGAAAGAGGCAAAACTACATGGGGAAAACCCTCTCTCAAGAAAGGACAAGGCACAATATTTGAACAATGTCTTCAACATATCTTTAACTTCACTTGAATGAGCTGAATGAACTGCTTCTGGTGGAAGAATTGATGAAGAGGCTTGTAGACTCGATGATCATGCGCTAGAGTGTAGAATCTACAAAAACGAAGTGCAGAGACTCTTGGTATCCCATCAACTGATGAAGTAGAAGTATTATCTAAATGATTCTTCCTATTATCAAACTCTAATATGCAAACAAAATCTGAAATGGAAAATAGATGTGTGCATACTCCTTCCCAAAGAGTACAAAAATTAATACAATTTGTTACGCGCTCAATTCCCTGAATATCTGCAAAATTGTGATGTGAATCACATGTCATTCTTTCAATTTGATTTAGCACCTTCCCGGATATGATATGAAGCTGATAAAACTCTGATATATCATAAACATTAGCATATGGAACATAAAATACAAAGTCTTCAGTGGCTCCATGAGGATATAGGGATAGACTAGGAAAACTATGAGCAACTAGGGAAAACTGATGAGTGTAAAAATCCGAATGATGAATGGACTTGAGATCTTAACCATAAGTGTTTAGAACATATCCAAACATGTGTAATATCAGTCCAAAGATGATTAAGTTCATGGATAACCAACCTGTGAAAAATAGGCTAGACTTCAAACCATGTAATATAAGTAACATTGAATAAGAGACCAATGAAGAATCAACTAGTGAACTTGGGGTTTGTATAGTCTTACAAGTATTAAGAGATATGGTAGATGGTATGGATTGTGGTATGATTGATGTCATGACATGTATATCATCATGTAAACATGCTTTCAAAGAATCCAAGATATCACATATAAGCATATCAATAGACTCATGGAAATACACTAGTAATGAATCCTCTGTAGTAGAAAAGGAGGAAGGAAGGAGATGTTCAAAATATTCAAGGAGGCTCTGAGTAGTGATGCCAAGAAAAAAGGAGGAGATGCATAAGCACGTGAGATCAAGTATGGTGAGCGGTATGACACAAATAGGACTTGATCTAGCCAAGCAAACATCCAAGAAGTCACTGGGTTGCACACCATTAATGAGAGAGGTATGCACAAAGTGTGAACCTTCATAGTGATGGGATTGTGGCATGTAATGCCTTCGTGTATTATATCAAGGTCCACACACTCCATATTTTATAACGATAGTGCTATGATATACCAAGGCCATCGAATTATTATTACAACCATAGCATACTACTATGCCTTAAACATCAAAATACATTGCAAGCATCATGTTACATTATACCAATAACCTTTATATACTTGCCATCAAGGTATAACCATATGACATGGTATATAAACCATAAACATCAAGGACCATAAAGAAAGTGCATCCTAGGCCAAATCATGTAGTATCATGCCAAGTATGAAGTCATAAACCCTCACTTTTTATTTATATAACAGTAAGTCACGATATGGAGGAACCATATGCTTTACAAACCCTACGCACCTTACGCTTAAGGGAAGGTCATTACACACCATAGTATAAACTATGGTAAGGCCAAGGCCTTTAAATTACATTGCAACTTACGGCCTGGGGTCAAGACCTTGAACAGTCCCCCACGCCTTTGGCTATTTTCATCATAATATAAAGAATAAACAATAAAGAACAAATAAAAACAAAATACATCACCTGTGTAAGACATCGTTGGAGATTCTATGAGGAGCTAGCCATTGTCACAAATCAATAGTACATGTCATAAAAAAACAGGATAAACATTCTAAAATTCACAGAAATAAATCATAGAAATCTGCTAAGTATGGAAGTAATGCATGTATATATATATATATATATATATATATATATATATACAATTTTTAGGTGTGTTACAGGCATGGTTTATCCGCGAATGCAGTGAGTAAAGTAGTTTGTGGAGGCCGCAAAGCAAAGTCTACTAGCGTGATGGTGTAAAGGTTCACAAAGGTTGATTGTTGGGAAGGATTTGTGGAGAACTTATTATGTATTTCCGACTTATGACTCCCAATGTACAGAAGATAGTAGTCGAAGTTAGGAAGTCAGGAATAGATCGTTGTGAATCAATTATGCGTTCTGATATCGTATTTTCAATTAAAAAATCCAGAAAATATCTAAAAAAGTCGTGATCCAGATAATATATATATATATATATAGAGAGAGAGAGAGAGAGAGAGCCCAAAATTTATTTTTCCATAGCAAGAGTAGTTTAACTTAGAATTTGATGAGACCTCTGGAGTTTGGACACCATATTATAATTCCATGAAAACATTAGTGAGAGGCCAGAGGCCATCCTGCTCTGATTTGGTCAAGATTTCAAATTAGTCACTTTCAAATATCAGTGTCTCGAGGCCCAATGGGAGCTCGGTTTGGGATAAAATTGTTATGGTGCGGCCATGGACTAACAATGCATCTAAATTTGTAATCTTGGAGCCAAATTCCAAAGGGTGTGAATCTGGAGTGCGAAAGAAGGCCAAAAGTACTATTCGACCATACCACTTTTTGGGGATTTTGAAAAACTTGTGCGAGGTAAAAGTGACCCTAGATATCAAAACCAATAAAAATTTTGAATTCGACATATTATATACTCATCAAAACAGACAAATTCCATTAGAAAACATTTTTCTACAAGTTTTTAAATTTGGTCTTCGAAGTTTAATTGCAGTTGTAGGAAAAGTGCAGAATTGGGAAAAATCAGTGTTTTTGGGAGATTGTAACTTTCAGTTTCTAGATCATAATGGAGCATGAATATAAGCGTTGGAAATATTATCCAAAAGGGAACAATGATACACCATCATAATCTAAATGTGCAAATAGCCTTCAACGGCTTCTCTAAGCCATGGGACACCTTTGTCAAAGGTTTTGTGGCTAGGGAGAAGCTCCCCGATTGGCAGAGACTATGGGATGACTTTGTGCAAGAGGAGACCCGCATGGGTCAAGGATCAGGTTCATCCAGCAGTGCCCCACAGATTGTGGATGAGGAGGATCTAGCCTTTACAGGGAAGAGCAAGGGGAAGGAAAAGAGAAAGAAGGATGGTAAGAAGAACCTTGACGCGTCAAAGGTCAAATGTTTTATCCGCCACAAGTAGGGACACTTTTCCTCCTAGTGCCCATACAGGAAGAAGAAAAGTAACACTCAGATGGCTAGATATGCAAAGGTGGATGAGTTCAGGAGGAACTTCGATGGGGAGTTTTGCTTGATAGCTTGCATGGAAAGCACCACAGGGAGCAGCATATGGTACATAGACAGTGGAGCATCTAGTTACATGACTGGACAGAAGAGATTCTTCATAGACTTACAGGAGGGTGGAACAGGGATCCACGTTGTGTTGGGTGATGATGCACGGTATCAGGCGTGGGGAGTTGGAATTGTTTCATTTGAGAGGGAGTCTGGAAAACCCCTAAGTTTTTCTGATGTGTTATATGTTCCAAGACTGACCCAGAACCTTATATCAGTCTCCACTCTGGAGGACAAAGGATATCAAGTTAAATTTCATTACCATAGAGTTTATATCAAGCCCAAGGGGTCAGATAGGATCTTGGATCGAGTGATTGGAAGAATGAGCGAGAAAGTGTATAGATTACACTTTGATCCTGCAAAGGCCCTAGTCAGCAATAGCAGCAGCAGTCAGGGTGAGTTGTGGCATAGGAGGATGGCACACTTACACCATGGAGCACTGAAGCATTTGAGAAAGGCGGTCAATGGATTTCCTCATGTACAAGAGGAAAAGCATAACCACCGCAAGGGTTGTGCTTTGGGGAAGAACATCAGGAAGCCTTTCCCACAGAGCGAGCACAATTCTAAGTAGCTCTTGGACTTGGTACATTCTGATGTATGTAGACCTACGAGTGTCCATTCGTTGAGTGGTTACAGTTATTGCATAACCTTCATTGATGATTATTCCAAAAAAACTTGGATCTAATTCATAAAGGCCAAGTCAGGGGTATTTGAGAGGTTCTGAGAGTTCAAGACTCTTGTGGAGAACCAAACGGGAAAGAAGATTCAGGGAGTCAAGTGGAACTGATCATAGATTCAATTAACTATGAACCTTCCAACTTCGAGGAGGCTGCACAACATGATGAGTGGAAGGAGGCTATGGTTGAGGAGTATGAATCCATTATGAAAAACCAGGTATGGGAGGTTGTGCCAAGGCCACAAGGGAAAAAGGTGGTGGGATCGAGATGGATCTACAAGGTGAAGCATGCAGCAGATGGAAGCGTGGAGAAGTACAAGGCGCGCTTTGTGGAAAAGGGTTTTCACAGAAGGAGGGCATTGATTATGAGGAGACCTTCGCTCATGTTGCCAGGAATTCTTCAATTCAGACCATTATCTCACTAGCAGCTGATATGGGCTGGTGTGTCCATTAGATGGACTTCAAGACTGCCTTCCTCAACGGAGTGATAGAGGATGAGGTGTATATTGAGCAGCCATAGGGGTTTGATGTGGAGAATAGGGAGACGCATGTATGCAGATTGCATCGAGCTCTTTACGGGATCAAGTAGGCACCTCGAGCATGGTACTCGAGGATTGACAGCTATATACGAGAGATGGAATTTCAACGGAGTGAGGCTGACCACAACCTATACTTCTTGACAGGTGAGGTTCCTCTCATAGTGGTCCTATATGTGGATGATCTCTTTTTGATAGGAGATGAGAGGTTGATTAGAGACTACAAGTCCAACCTTGCAGTGGAGTTTGAGATGAAATACCTTGGGTTGATGCATTGCTTTTTGAGCTGGGAAGTTTGGCAGAGAGATGGATGCTTCTTCATTGGACAGTGGAATTATGCAGTAGAGATCTTGAAGATATTCAGGATGGAGGACTGCAAGCCTATGGCCATACCTCTAGTTTCCAACTGGAGGAATATTGATGCATCGAGGTCAGACGGATTTGATCCTACCTTGTATCGCCAGCTTATCGGATCACTTTTGTATTTGGTCAACACTAGACCAGACATTAGCTTTGCATTCAAATATTTGAGTCAGTTCATGGTGGATCCTCGAAGAGAGCATTGGACGGCTGCGAAACACATACTTTGCTACATCAAAGGTACAGTGGAGTATGGATTGGTTTATGAGCGCAGGGGGAGTGTGCAATTAGCAGGTTTCACAGATGCTGACTGGGTAGGATGTGTAGAGGACCGGAAGATTATTTCAGGTTGTTGCTTCAGCATTGGGTCAGGTGTTGTCTCTTGGTTCCGCAGGAAGCAGAAGTCAGTTGCATTGAGCTTGGCAAAGGCTGAGTACATGGCATCCATCATGGCTACTTGTGAGGGTATGTGGTTGAGGAAGTTACTTGCAGGGTTGTTCGAGTGTGAGCTAGAGGCTATAGTACTTCACTGTGACAATCAGAGTGGCATCAGGCTATCTGAGAATCCAGTGTTCCATGACCGCAAACACATAGACATCAGGTACCACTTCTTGAGAGATTGTGTTTAGAGGGGAACCATTTGGTTGGAGTACATACAGACAGATGAGCAAGTGGCGGACATTTTCACCAAGGCACTTTGCAGATAGAGCTTTGTGAAGTTCAGGGATAAGTTGGGATACTACCGAATCCCTTCCTCGTTGAGAGGGAGTGTTAAACTAGTAGCAACATGGAGGGTCTTCTTGCATGCATGCAGAAGACTTAAAATAGGAAACCAATTGTATTTAATTTACTTTTCCTAAGTTTACTTTGGAAAATAAATTAAATTGATCTAAATTAACTTTAGTGAAACACTAGTTAAAGTGAAAGTGAAATTAGGGTTTTGGTTTTACCACTAGTTAAATTCAAAGTGAAATGAGGGTTTTCGCTTTACCTAAAGTTATAGAAGAGAGATCAATTGGTTGAGAGGACACACACACTTGTATTCCGACAGAGGTAGAATACAGACAGGGAGAGAAAGTCAGACAAAGGATTTAGCTAAGAAAACGAAGGAGTGAGTAGCAGGATCATCGAGATTCATATAGTTGGGTCGTACACTCACACAAGAGGGTGTTAAGGTTTAGCTAGGATTTTCCCAATGATTCTTCCAGGTTCTGCATTCGCCAGATTTGGGTGAATTTGCAGTGATTGTAAAAGTTCCATATTTTCTCATAATAAAATCTATATCTATTTGTTGCATCGGTTTTCTCATCTTGGGTTATTTAGGGGGTTTCTATACCTAAAATAATAGTGTCAATACTGTGATGTGATGTTGTGATTTATTTCTCAGTTTTATATTCCGCTGCATACTGTAAAAGATATTCATGTGTGGTTATCGGTAGAGATTTGCATGCACTGTTTAGCCCTAGTTTGAATATTAAAGAAAAACTTACACCTTACAAACATTATGAGGGTGTATTAGGATAAAATATGCAAGATGGAAATGAAAAGACTAAATCAAATGGAAAAAGAGAGCAAATCACTCTTCAAAATTTGGTTGAAACCATGAGAAGCTTCAATGAGAGGTTGATCAAGGATCAAGAAGAGAAGAACCATATTAATGCTTCCATCCTTCAAATCCTCACTAATATTAAGTAGAGAGATAATGTTGGATCCAATCCAAGCAATATCAGCCAAGAAAGAAGAAGTGCAAAGAGTTGCTCTAGAAGTCACACTGGAAAGAGGACTCCAAGTCCAAGAAATTGTTCTTTGAGGAGAGAACATAATGTATCTTTGACAAGATCTTATTTTAGTAGATCATTGATTCCCAGGGTTCTCAAAGCATCACAAATCATTCTCTTAACATATTGGGGAGAAAAATGCATGTTAAAAGGATTCCACAAGAAGAATTTTGAAAGGCCATGCCTCCCACATTTGATGGAGAGAGTAAGACATGTTAGGAAGCATAAGCATGGATTCTTAGAATGAAGAAATATTTCTGAATCCATGATTACTCAAGAAATGAAAAGGCCATAATTGTTATTTATAATCTAAATGGTTGAGCTTCAATTTTGTGGCAGTGTTAAATTTGTGAACCATTGATCTACAGGAAAATGAGAGCAATTGACAAGTAGAATTATGCAGTGGAATATCAAAGACAATGTACACTAAATAAGACAAATTTGAGACAAATCTGATAAGAATTGATTAGTTAATTACAACATTAATCTTCATTCATTGCAGCGGTAATACAATGGTGTTACAATAAGAAGAATTTGAATCATGTGGATAAGATTCGAATCTACCAACTAAACCTGACTAACTGGCTAACTCAGTGTGTCTAAATCAGTGTCGGAGATAACTATTCTAACTCGAAATGTCTAAATCAGTTCTACAATCAATTAACTGATGAGGTGGGTGGAAAAAGGCACCACTCCCCATGCAGGCATGCAAAATTGGCGCTAAACTAACTGCGAATGATTTAACTAATTGTAACTGGAGGTTGACTCAGCATAATTTCCTACCTAACACAAATAACTGATGGAGGTTGTTGGTGGCACTCGGAGTGGCTCCTAATATGTAGGGATTGGCACCAATGGAACTAATGGCCCAGATGGCACCAATGGCACTAATGGCACCAGTGGCACCAGTGGCACCAATATCATGGTGGAGCCAAACTCTAGTAAATGACTCCTAAGTTTGGAAAGATTATAAATTAGACTATATATGGACAAGGGAGGATTAATTAATCCTAACACCCTCTATTAATCCTAACTCAGACAACTTTGGGCCCTGGCAACTAGGCCAAAAGTCACCCATACAATCTAAAAGAAATAAAAGTTGCTTAATAAACTAAGTTAAATGGGGAAAACCTCATGGGAAAACCCCCCTCGTCAAAATAAGCAATGAATCGAGAACAATGAATCAATCCTTTACACCAAGAAGAGATCTGAGAAGGAAAAATCTCTTTTCTGTGAAGGACTTGGTAAATATATCTACAATTTGCTCCTTTGTAGGGCAGTAATGCAGTGTGATAGTTATGCCATGCACTAGTTCTCGAATATAATGCATGTGAACCTCATTGTGCTTCGTCTACTGCTTCTGGAATGGATCACTGGATATCTTTATGGTACTCTGGTTGTCACAATAGATGTCCACTGAAGGTGAAGTGTGAATCTTAAATTCTGTCAAGATGCCATGCATCGAAACTATCGAAATCGCTGCATTTACAGGTCTGCTTCTACTAAAGAGAGTGAAAGTGTTGCTTGCTTCTTACTGGACCAACAAATTGGCGCATATCCCAACATAAACACAAATCTTGAAGTGGATTTTCTATCATTCCCATCTACAACCCAGTGTGAATCTGTGAATCCAATGAGATCTAATTGTGCACAAGTTGTATAATGGATCCCATAATCTCTAGTACCCTGCACATAGTGCAAGATACGTTTTGTTGCCTTCCATTGTAGCTCATGTGGCTCCTGCATGTATCTGGAAGCAGCACTCATGGCATAGGATATGTCTGGTCTCGAATGTGTATGATATAGAAGGCTCCCAATGAGTTGTTTGAAAATAGTGTTGTCTACCAATGCTGCAGAACCACCTTCTTCTAGCCTGATGCCAGGTAGGAAGGGAAAAGGGGTTGCTTTACAGTCTTCCATGTGGAGTCTTCTAAGCAAATCTGATGAGTATTTGGACTCTGAGATCATGATTCCCGAAGTCCTTTGACTCACTTCGAGACCAATGAATTGTCTTAACAGTCCTAAATCAGACATAGCGAATGTTTTATTCAAAGTTGACTTGTTGCTTCTCAATCCAGCCGCAGAGCTGCTAGTAATGAGCAAGTCATCCACATACAGCACAATCAATAGCAAGGATCCCTCTTTATTTTGCATGTAAACATTGCAATCTAATTTACATCTTTCAAGTCTCTGTGACATGAGGAATGCATCCATTTTGGAATACCATGCCCTTGGGGCTTGTTTGAGCCCATAGAGAGATTTCCTCAGTTTGTAGACTAAGGAAGAATCCTCAATGCATCCCTCTGGTTGTTTCATGTACATCTCCTCTTTCAAGTCACCATGGAGGAAGGCGTTTTTTACATCCATGTGATGTACCTCCCACCTTTTTGAAGTTGCAACTACCAAGACAAGTCTGATGGAATCCATTCTTGCTACTAGAGTGAATGTCTCATTATAGTCCAAACCTTGAAATTATGAGTATCATTTGGTTGTGGTTCCATCAGATCCTATCTTGGTCTTGTAGACCCATTTGTACTGAATAAGTTTCCTCCGTGGTGGAAAGGAGACAAGCTATCAAGTTTTGTTTCCTTGTAGCGAATCAAATTCCTCATCCATAGTTGCTTTCCATCTTGGATCATAGCAAGCCTCTTTGAATGTTTGAGGATCTTATCCCATCATCATGAAGCACCTATTAGGGAGAAGTGGATCTGTGTGGGACAGTTCAACATACTCTTTCTAATATTGGGACCTCGTTCTTCTTCTATCATATGGATCCCCAACATCCATGAGTGCTTTAATGAGCTTCTGGGCCCATTTATGTTGTTGAGATGGAATAGATGTTGAATCCAGATCTAGATCCTCTTGAGTTGTAAACTCAATATCAATATCATGTTGATCTTCCTCGTCACCTGAATCTGAATCTATAATATTATACAATAAATATGTATTTGCAAATGGAAGTAAAGGAGTTTCAATACCTTTATCTGCTTCGAATGGAAGTTGTGCTTGTACTAGATCTGAGTATGGCATGAAGTGTGAAAATGCATATGCTTTGGAGGCATGGATTGCAACACATTTCGCTATAATCTTCCTAGTTGAGATATATGTGATCTCTACTGAGTCATGCCCAAATACCACTTGCTTTGGTGAACCAGTGTGATTCATCTGATATACAGACAACAAATTTGTCGCAAGAGAGGGCACATAGAGTACATTTATGAACTCTCCATGTTGGATTATAATATAACCTCTTCCTGTTGTTGGGATCTGAGAGTCATCACCCATGTGAATGCTAGGTCCTCCTAAGAGATTCAGAATAGTGAAGGATTCCTTGGAAGCAACCATGTTGTTGGGTGCTCCATATTCTATCCAGTAAGCCTTCAACCAAGTGAGGCATGCCTTCAAGGCATGGCACCTCTCATGATCTTTTGTCGGTTGTCCAACATTACACTTCTTTGCAGTTTGGGAGAGAGCAATATTGTTATGTTTAAGGAGTGTTGATAGTTGGTCGAATGTCTTCTTATGCACTGGCTCTCTAGGTGAAATCCTCTCAAACAGTATGGACAGTTAGACTTGTCGAATTTCTTCTTTTTTTTGGAACCCACCTAGAACTAAAATAAATAAATTTGAGAAAAAAAACATTATGTTAAAAGTTATTGTAAAGTTTTATGTTATTGACCAAGGAGGGTCAAGGATGACTGTAATTGAATATTTTATTTATTTAAATAATTAAAAGAGGAGACACTTATACAAAGAGGACTGTCGAAGAGTGTTCACTGACCCACTAGGAAGAATGATTTGTTTTAGAAGGCCAAATGACAAGTGGCAGCAATAGCATTCACTTTCAAGTTGTTTCAAGAGGAAACATCCCTAAAATTGTGGTCATGTTCCCTGAGAAGAGGAACTGAGCAGGTGGCTCATTTAATTGCAAAAGTGAACCAAATACCTAGGCAAGCTTATAAATACCATCGAATTGAGAAGGCGGCTCATTACAGTCTATTCTAGGTGATTAGAGCCTTATGAATTTGTTTAAAATTGAAAAGTTAGGCACACAAAAAGAATTCGATGAGGGGATAGCTAAAGTGAAATTGTTGAGAGTTAAGTATGCGAGTTGCTAAGTTGCAGAGAATACTGTGTAGGATGTTACACAACATATTCATCCTGGTGGTTCAGTGAACATGCTCGGGGGTCCTAAAGCAAGTGATATTGTCTGCTTTCAGGAGACGATTGAGAAGAATGGTCTTATTTGGGTGTTTGTCCCCTTCTACGGTTACCTAGGTTCTAAGATGCTTTGTCTATTATGTGAATTGGTTTTATACCTGTATCTGTAGAATTCTACGAATGTTAAAATTCCTAGAGTTGTAATTCATTCACTGCAATAGAATAGGGAAATAATTTATTGATCTTAGATTTATATGTGTTACCCTATGCATAGAGTTTTTTAGTAAAATTAATAGTTACTGTATCTAGAATAATGTCTTATCTCTGTATATGAAACTTGTATGTTTACCTGATGCAGTTAAATAGATAGTAGTTAATATTTCTTAGATTTTCTATTAAAAACTCTACATTTCAATCAAATGATTAAGCTAGAGAATCTCTTCGTTTATTTAAAGCTATGAATCTTCTACAAACATGCCCTGATCCTTCATTTTTTTGGGAAATAGTAAAGGAACACATAGATTCTCAAATTCTTTGTTTATTATTGTCTTATAAACTGAAAATGCATGATCTCTATTGAACGATAGATCTAAGGTAATATTTATCGGAGTATATATATATATATATATATATATATATATATATATATATATNGTAAACAAACAACTTAGGTCTAGCCGAAAGGCCTAAACATTTTCAAGATGAGCTAGGCTTTTAAACAGATTAAATTAAAATACAATAAACTAAACCTTTGCAAAATCCACAATGAACGACAAATATAAACAAGTTTTTAATTTATAACAATTATAATATCGTATAGTGTTCAACGGGTCACTAGATCGAAGCCTGTGGAGGCTATTCGGTCAAAACAAGAATTTAAATAAGTGAAATCTACTTAGCTTTATCAAACCCCAAACCGAGTTAGGTCGTCGCCCAAACCTTGTTTAACTTTTCATCGATTTTTCCACACAGTAGTAAGATTACATAGTAAACATTCCAAATCAATAATTAATTAAATCAAGAGTTCAAATCTCGTAAGGGAAATCTTTCCCCTTACAGTAAGTTTAAACCATAACCAGTCATATTACATTGTAACAGTCGCAACCCTTTTTAACGCAGCAGCCTTAGGGCTTATTATATTTATCCAACAATTTCTTTCCAGATTAAACCTTGACAGAGAAACACCATAAGTAATAAATTCAGAAATGCAGTGGCCTCGAGACCTTAAATTTACAATTTAGGAAATACATTAATAAAACCCTCAAAGGAATTATATACAGTAATCAAAATTTAAAAGTTCAAAGTAGTCAAAAGACAACACTTAAACGCTCATAGCATTCCAAGTTAAAAACATATTACACGGAGCAGAGCCGAAGTGGATGGAAGGTGCATGTTAGAGCATGAGAATCCATTTAAATAAGTCGTGGGCCTTTAAAAACCCTTAGGAAAACTTATATATTAACCTTCGATTGATAAAAGAAACAACAACTCCATCTAAGCAACTACATTATAGTTTCTCTTCGGACTCCACGGTCTGAGGGATACTTCTTACTATACCCAACTGTAAAATGCCATACGCCCGAAACCACAAGAGGGTTTACCGTTCAACTAAAGAAACTCATGAGTACCAATGACTCCAAACCCAGGAGAAATCGTTGACACAGCCACATTGCCACAAGAAGCAAGGGGTGCAAGGTAAGCAGGTCTTACCATGACCCATGGCTTCACCTCCATGAAGACTGGTCCAAGTCTAGTGCAACGACCAAGTTTGGAAACTCCTACAAAACACAACAACGCACAGGTTAATTACGTTTACGAAATTATAGATTTAAACAACAACAACAACAACAAAAATACAAACCGAGGTAGAACTTACCCTTTCAACCTGCACAGAGCCAACGATGGCAACGAAGACCATGAGAATAATGTAGTTGGTTCATAGAGCTAACATCGGTTGGGACAGAGCCAATCCAAGACAACAAAAGTCTGGTTTTTCGCACAGAGTTCGAGTGGTGTCAAAGGCCGAGAGAAGGTCGAGAGCCTCGGCTCTTCCACCATCGATTACATAATGCAGAAGCGAAGTAAAACCATTAGCGTTTTTCGAGAAAATCCCAAGTTTGTTATAGTTGTAGTCTTTAGCCTTCACGTGGCTCCCATAAATGCCACATGTTTTTAAATTGTATCCAAACTCTATAGTTCAAACACCGTCAGATTACCCTTCGCGATTTTCTAAAAATGCCACCATGAATACTTTATAAAATATACTTGTTCTAATGTTTGAAATGTTGTAGTAATGCTTATATTCAATGGAGAGTTTAATGGTTGATCTCTCTTAGCATAGTTAGGATCCCTTGTAGAGTCTTTACCTAGAGCCTTTGGAGGTTATTAAAACGAGGCGAACTCTCCTCCGCAAAACACCTGCAAAAGTATAAGTAGGTTTTGTGTTAGCCAAGAAGCTAAGTAAGACCTATATAACCCACTGCCCTAGCATCTTAACAAGATTAACAAATACTTTAAACATAACAAGGCAGTCACACCAACTCTAACTATCGATAAATAACCATCACATTCTTGTACGTCTTGACAACAAGTAAAACAGTTCAATATAACGGTACGTTGTATAGATAAAGATCGTTGTAACTAAGTGGTCATGTTCAATGGTTAAAGCACTAGCTCAAGTTAAATTATTAGAATAAAAGGGTTAGTGTGAATTTGTTTACATTATGTATTTACATTTAGATCTTTATAAAAAAAAATTATTTGTGAATTTTGGAGTTGTTACAGAGTGCTTGATTCTTGGAGGTCTGAATCACTCCCATTTGAACCAATTTATCTTGCTCTAGTATTAAGGACTCAACAAAAGCATCTAGAGAATGCTTCTTCTAATTAGGGATGGAAGCTCTTCCGAAATGGAATGTAGAGACAAATACTGAGTACTCTAAGCCAAGCTTGCTTAGTACTGATAGAACCAGTTGCTCATCTTTCCTCTCTATTCCACATTGTTTGCATTGCAGTACTAGTAACTTGTATTTTGTGAAGAATTGTTGAATAGATTCGAAACTGTTGGCTTGTACTGCAATGACTTCATTCTCCAATATGTTCCCTTGAAGCTCATCTTGTTTTCCGAACAAATATTCAAGCGTATCCCAAGCTTCCTTCGGAGTCCTTAGTCCCTCAAGATGGAACAAAATATCTCAAGAGATGTGAGTGCACATGACGTCAAAGGCCTCATCAACTCAATTCAAAAACTTGTTCTTTTCAACATACTGTTGGGTCTCAGTTTCTCTGCCCATTGTCATCCTAAACACGTCAATATTGCACAAGGATGCCTGCATATTTTTCCTCCAATCAACATAGTTGAAGGGTGTAAGGATTCTAGGTACGAGAGTTGAAGAATCCATATTTATGTATGTTGAACAGTCAATTCCTCAAGAAGCTACATGGGTACCTACAAGTAACACTGCAAAATTAATTCAATTCGCAATCATATGTCAGTAAAGCATTTCCACCTCGACATGTGCACTTACTTGGAGTCTGTCACACCTACAGAGACTTCTCTGGATGAATCCAGAGTTAGCAAGGAAAAAATTGATTCGAATCTACCAACTTAACCTGACTGACTGGATAACTCGGTGTGTCTAAATCACTATCGGAGATCACTAGTCTAACTCCAGATGTCTAAATTAGTTCTACAATCAGTTGACTGATGAGGTAGGTGGAAAAAGGTGCCATTCCCCATGCAAGCATGCAAAACTGGCGCTAGACTAACTGAGAGTGATCTAACTGATTATAACCGGTAGTTGACTCAGCATAACTTCCTACCTACCACAACCAACTGATGGAGGTTGTTGCTGGCACTCAAAGTGGCTCCTAAAATGTAGGTATTGGCACCGGTGGCACCAATGGCACAAATATTCAGGGTGGCACCAAACTCTAGTAAATGACTCCTAAGTTATGCAAGATGATCAATTAGACTATCTTTGGTCAAGGGAGGATTAAATAATCCTAACAATAGTTTCATGTCCCTTGTGATATCCAAGCATATTTGGCGATAGTGTTCAAAAGCCTCTCAGTATCATGCTTTCGTGTATATATAGTATCTAGTGTTGTTTAATGTACCTCAAAGATTCTGACTTGGTCATTGAATCCATATAGTTATGTACACCTTTAGATTCAACAGAGCATCAGTTTTGTGATATTGCATTCAAGAGAATGTCAATGTTTCTATGTACCAGTTCTTCAGATCTATCTTTGTATTCATTTTCCCATTGAGGCCACCATTATGTACTTCAAGTTGTATGTATTGATCAGCTCCCAATGTTTGAGCCTTGATCCCCATTTGTATATTGAGACATTGATATGATCATGGGTATGCCCGCCTCGTCCATATATACGTCTGAGGCTGTATGTACCTCATCCATTTTTAGAAGTAATACAAATCGAAATCCACTGCAGTTCGAATGAGGATCCTCCGACTCCTCCACGGTTCTCTCAGGTTTCTCCACAGTTGTCACCATTTCTGCCTTGATCATATATGTTTGTCAGCCATACAATGAGATCTTTCCGTCGCACATCAAGAGACAATATGTTAACACCAAAAATTGTCCACATAACTCTCTATGGTCCAAACCATAATTATACATCATAATCCCATGGCATTATTTCATCTATTTTGACCTTCATAATTAAATTCCATCAAAATTGATCCAAAACACCATTATTCCTTCCCCCATAAATACAGGGAAGTTGGGCATTTATTGCAACATAAGCCCCATTCTCCCAAAAAGGACCAAAAAACTCTAAAATGAGAATGGGTCAAAAACCACAGATAAATACCATACACTATAAAAAACCATGGGTCAATACCATGGGAAAGAAATTCTTGGATCATTCTATAAATACATTGTGAAGGTCTCCCCACAACAACTTTTGAACATTACACAACTCTTTTACACTTTGGAACCCTTGACATTCCATATTCCGACACCTTTCGCCACACCATCCAACGTTACACATTGTGTTCACTTTGTGTAACCCTTGATTCCTTTACCTGTGACAAGCCTTGTTGGGGAAAATCGGAGACCCGTATCGTGGGAGCCATTGGACCACATCTTCAAACGGTTGCAGTGGCCCATCTTAATGAAAGGTATGTTATATTTCTATTTTACTAGTCATATCATAAAATGAAAAATAAATAAATATTTTTTACTTGTTTTAATAGTCAAGGTTGAGCTCCTCCCTTGCACCATGAACTCTATCCTTAGATTTGATTCATCTAAGGTAGGTTCTTTTGCACGTAGCTAGAGAGAAATCTCCACTACAATTCTAGATAAAAACAAGTTCTAGAATACATTAATATGATTTGCATCTTTTAGAAATGTCATACCAAGTCTCATAAGTATTCCACTTGTACTGTTTTCCCAACTAATTTATAAAAACACACAAAAATTTTAGTGGTTAGTCTAGATACAAATAAATTCTATAAGACATTATGATCTGATGACAACGCAACAACAATGTAATAATATCTACCTCACACATAATTCAACATTGTGTCTAAATGGTTCTAGAAGATTTAATAGCTCTAAATTCCCTAAGAAATAATTGTTAGAGACTTGATTAACACTAGTTTTTTCATCTATCTGTGAGATGCAGAACAGTTGGTGGCGAGGTATGGTTAAGACATCCCCTAAGCGAAAAGGTCGTCGGTTCTAAACCCGCGGATACCAAAAATCCAACCATGTTAAAGGTTGGTGTGGTGCAGGTCGGGTACGATCCCCGAGTGATTTTGACGACTTAGATGCCCTTGGTTCGTGGTAACTTAGCCAATGGAAAACCTACTAGTTAGCGGGGTTCCACCACTTTGCCAACAAAAAAAAAACACTAGTATTTTCATCTAGGCATGCAATTATGCTATTAATAATAAATTGGATACCTTCAAAGTCTACATGATAACTTTCCTTAGAACATTTAATTAGGGAGAGCATAATATTAAATTCCGCTCTAAGCATTGACTTATAGCATAAGGATTTAATCCTATTTTTATGTTTTACCTGTGTACAACATCGTGCATGTAGGAACCACAAAATATAGGTATCCATTATTAGAGTTGGAAATAATAAATGATAATCACTTGAAATGGAATGCCAATGAGCACCATGTCTTCCTATATGGCTTAAATAGATAACATGAGTACCCAATATGACCAAGAATAAATGAGACATACATGCAACCCAGGAGAAGACACTTAGTTTATCTCCCTATTGTAGTTGATTATGATAATGATAGGAAGGAGTACTTTATAGTTTCTATGGATCTTCTTTTATTGAAAGAGTGAATATTACATTTTAAAAAAAACTTCAAACTTGAGTGTTAATTTTCTTAACAATAAAGTGAGGTCAAATTCCTAAATAACAAGATAATGATATATAATTACTTCTTATCACAAGTTTTTTTCCTTAAGCATATTATGGACACACCAAGCTTACAATATATTTTTTTCAAATATAAATAGGAAGAATGTAACAACCCAAATTTCTCTATATGTTTTTTTTATTCAAACAAATCAAGTATGTTAGTATTACAATTTGCATGACATTTCAATCTCCATTTCTAATTTTCTTGATTCCACTCATGATAAGTGTAAGCAAAACAATAAGGGCTTCCTACCATGATTGCATAATCATTTAACCATGCTAATTGAATACACCAAGTACAAAACATTCTATGGATGATAGAGATATAAACAAGAAACCGAATATAAATAAACAAGAGGGTCTTTCCAGAACTCGTTGTTACATTCTTTTCACATTTCAATAGAGAAGTAAAACATTTCATTTATTGTAAATAATGAAGATTAAGAATATTTATTTATATGTTTCAATTCCTTATTTAAATAAGATAACTATGTAAGCATAGGTACATAAAAAGGAGATGACTTACCTATACATACATGCTCATCTAAATAAATTATATAATTGCTTTCAACATATTATGTTTGTTAATTCACACCATTTACACTTAGTCATAAAACATGATTAGGTGTTCTTGTTTAATGGCTACATTTAACCCTTCAAATGTATCAATTGTTTAAAACCCACAAATAATATATTTGAACATATCCCATAATTTAAAATAAACTATGTAGAAGTATAAGTTATTTTCACATGGAATCTTATACTCAATACCATAACGGTTCTCCTCGTGTTTCTTGCACAACCAATCACTTATAACATTATCTTTTAAAATAAACACCTATGCAATAGGCACAAAACATTCTTAGTGGGTACACTATAGAAATTAACAATCATTAACATATATTACAAATATCACATAAAGCATAGATGAAACATATAAGGGGCATATATATGAGAGACACCAATATACGTGGTTCACCCAAATATAGGCTATGTCCACCAAGAATTGTTAATCTCTTTATTATTTATTCAATAGAGAATAAGTACAATATGTAGCACATTGACTGCAATATAATTTTCACATTTTTCAAAATGCTTTATAGCTCTCTTCTATTATAATAAATTCTACTATGTCTTGCATAAGCAAAGTAACTTGACATGGTTAAATGTAGAGGTGAAAGAGTTATGCCCTTCTTCCACCAAATAATCACATTGAAACTCTAGTCTCAGTTATACTAGAGATCATGAATTCAAACTATATGGTTCTACAGATTCAGATTGAGCAGAAAGTGTCTCAGATAGAAAGAGCACTTCAGGAGGATGTTTCAGTCTGGGGTCAGCCATGATCTCATGGCTAATAAGAAGGAAGCAGTCCAGTGTTTCTCTTAGAACTGCAAAAGCGGAATGTATTGCAGCTTGTTCCACTAGTTGTGAAGCCATATGGCTTCAAAAGTTGTTATCAAATCTATTTGATCTGGAGATGGATGCTACAGTGATTCTATGTGATAACCAAAGCTGCATGAAGACGACAGAGAACCCCGTGTTCCATGGTAAGATGAACCACATAGAAACCGGGTACTTCTACATTCGTGACATGGTGTAGAAGGGAGCTATAAAACTCCAATATGTGAGCACAGATGAGCAGGTTGTAGATGTGTTGACTAAGCCTCTATCTTGTTTGAAGTTTGAACACTTTCGAAACAAGCTTAGTGTTGTCCGTAAGGACTTCCCTTGAAAGGGGGAGTAGTATTGATATTATGGAATCATGATCACAGCAAGTATCTTAGTTCGGATTGATCATCCTTACACTAGATCCCGTAATTCTGAAAGGAAGGATCGTCTTAAATGTTTATCTTCTTGGACTTGATTCTGTAATTCTGAATGGAAGGATCGTCCAAGATGTAGATGCTGGGACTAACTATCCTTAGATTTGATCCTGTAATTCCAAAAAAAAGGACCGTCTTAAATGTTGATGTGGAATGACTAATTATCCTTAGACTTGATCTCGTAATTTCGAAAGGATCGTCTTAAATGTTGATATGGAAAGAGTAACTATCCTTACTTAATCTCGGAATTCTGAAAGGAATGATGGTCTTAAATGTTGATGTCGAAGGAATAACCAACCTTAGACTTGATCACACAATTCCGAAAAGAAGGATCGTCTTAAATGTTAATGTGGAAGGACTAACTATCCTTAGACTTGATCCCGTAATTCTAAAATGGAGGATCGTCTTAAATGTTGATGTGGAAGGACTAACCATCCTTAGAATTGATCCACGTAATTCTGAAAGGAAGGATCATCTTAAATGTTGATGTGGAAGGACTAATCCTTAGACTCGATCTCGTAATTCTGAAAGAAATGATCGTCTTAAATACCGATGAGTATTTTATGACACCGAGGCATAAATGTGCTAAAGGAAAAGCATTAGAGGAAATTTCAACTCAAAATGGGCCTCCTAAAATGAATTAATAAAATAATAGTTAAAATAATAAAATAATATTTATTAATTTTGGAGGAAGAAAAGAAAAAAACTACTTTTTTGTTTGTATTTTTGACATATCTCCCTGTGTTTTTACTCAAATTTCGATCGGGAGAGCTCGTTGGATGCGGAATTAAATTCCGCATCCAACGAGTGCCCACTCGGCATACTTTTGACGGACCCCGCTACCCCAAAAACAAGAAATACCTGAAAAAATACAAGGAGATATGTCAAAAATACAAACAAAAAAAGTAGTTTTTTTTTATGATACGTATCCACAAATTTATATTAAAAAAGTGTTTAAGACCTATACGGTATTTCAAATTTAAAGCAATTTCATTGGCTCACACATGATGACATGGAATTTGAATAAAAGTTAAAAGGCCCATTTTGAGTTGAAATTTCCTCTAATGCTCAATAGATAGAAGTATTTTCTGATAATGATAAGTATGAAGGGGGTATGGATGAAGAAGGGCACATTTCAGATCAAGAACAGGCATATGAGATAGCAGCTGAAGAATAAAAACAAGAAGAAAATCAGCCTTCACCAGACAAAGCAAAAATGGTAGTACTTTCAGCAGTGCCTCGCTATCACACTATTCGATGCAAGCGTGTGGTATTGGGACAAAGAGCTTCAGTTTTGGTAGATGGAGGAGCTACGCATAATTTCATTGATGCAGAGATGGTGGAGAAAAGAAAGATAGAAAGTGAACCATTCGATGGCTTCACAGTTTTCATTCCAGGTCACAACACAATGCAATGCAACACATGGGTTCCAAAGCTACAAGTCACCATAGGTAACTATACTTTTGTTGATAGTTTCTATGTGGTTGGTGTTGCTAATACTAATGTAATCTTGGGAGTGCAATGGTTGTATTCTATAGGAGAGCATTCAGTAAATTATCAAACTCCTGAAATGAAATTTCAAGATTCAACAAGTGTACTAAGGGTTGTGAGAGGGCAGCACACTTACCCAAAATAGGTAGTAAATTGCAATAGTATGAGATTTATATTAAGGCATGGTGATATAGAAAAGTAAATTATCAAATTCCTGAAATGAAATTTCAAGATTCAACAAGTGTACTAAGGGTTGTGAGAGGGCAGCACACTTACCCAAAATAGGTAGCAAATTGCAATAGTATGAGATTTATATTCAGGCATGGTGATATCGAATGGGTTGTTGAATGTTATATCACCTCTCCCAAGCCAAAAATTAGAGTTGTTAAACACCCAAAGGAGATAGAGACACTTTTGCACAAATATGAAAAAAAAATCAAAGATCTTCCACATGGTAGACCCCCTAATAGGGGGTGTTAGCACTCAGAATGTACCCAGGTTGTGAAAAGGTAGATCCCGAGGTAACAGCAAAAACCACTTTAGAATGTATTTCTGACCTAATACAATCAGAGAGGGATCTCTCACTATTTACAAAGGTTTTATACTCAAGATATTCAATCAAATACACTCAGAAGGTCATATTTCTGATGGGACAAATAGGACAAGTTTGTTTTAAAAGACTTGGTAGGACAGTCATGGAGGAGACCATTGGGCAATGGAGTCAATAATCAGATCTGAAATAGGTTGCAGGAGGTAGGGTTTTGAAAGTTTATGAACAGAGGCAAGGTAGGCACCATTTCCTCAATCTTAAGGTATTAGCAGGTTGATTAGCAGACCAAGGGAGACATTCCATCAAACAGAGCACCTAACTATGGTGAATTCTGCAAGACTTTAGAAGAAAATATTTTGAAAAATGCTTGAACAATGGACCTAGAGCATGCAGGATGAATTCTTGCCCATACAAACTGATGCTCAAGCATGAAAGCAAATACACAATGGAGTGGGAAACAGGATAAACAATCACATAAAGAAATTACTTACTGAAGAAAACATGGCACAAGAATCTCTGACATGAAAAATATTTTACATTCCTCCTCTGCAAATTTCATTCATTCACTAAAAACATGAAGCCATTACAATGTAGAGCCTCCTGCTCTTGAAAATACTCCCCAAAATCAATTACATTCTCATTTATATAAGAAAAGTCTTTACCTAACTTCGAATTCAAAACCTAACCCTACTTCTAGAAATAGAAACAATTACAACAAAGTTTCTCCTGCATATCTCCCATGGTGACAGCTGTATGGAATCTGGGAGAGGTTTTTATAATTGGACACGTGCCCAAAAAAACCCATGTCTTCATTTCTCCATAATAATCTCAATCTCCTCGAAATATTCCTTTGAAGCTGATGACTCACATAATAAAATTGTATATTTCTGGAAAAATGACCTGTAAAGATATTTTAAATTCTCCCAACCTGTGATTATTGTGTACAAACTGAAGGATGTTTTTTATTATAGGCCTGTTAAGAATAAAAACCTCTCTCAGTTTTGTCAAATTAAATCATATTTGTCCAAAACAATTCTTTGAAGTTGATGGCTGAAATAGTCCTTTGGAAAACATGAAAACTGGCCTGTACAACTGATTTTGTTTTTGCTAAACCATAGTACCTGTGTGAAAACTAAAAGAGGTTATTGTAGATAGGTACGTTGTGAAGAAAAGCCTCTCCCAGTTTTGCAAAATACGTCTTCATTTGATCTAAACAATTATTTTTGTTGGATGACTAGAACAGTCATTTCGAAATCTGAATATTTTCCCTCTGAAGATGACTTTGTTGCTCCTAATCTGTAGCACCTAGGTAAAAACTGAGAGAGCTTATTGTAGAAAAAGATGTTATGATGAAAAACCTCTTTCAGTTTTTGAAATTTCTTCTTCGTTTGCTGGAAACAATTCGTTGAATAAAATGACTGAAACAGTCATTTTTTAGAAAATATGCTATGTTGCTTTTGAATCTTTGAACTGTTTGACTTCATGAATGCTCCCACTGCAAATATGTCTGCAACTCTTCTGGGCTGATTTGCTTCTGCATTGTTGAATGGTGGCTTCCCTTCTCTTGTTCTAAAAAAACAATTTCCAGCTGACTCCTTATCTCTGCCATTTCCCTGTGATTGAAAACACTTAAAAGTTAAGCTTTGAAATATGGTGGACTGTTTCCACCCTTCGGCGCACGCAGCAAATGAAATTATTTTTAAAACCAAGTCGAATTTATGTATATATGATGGTTTATTCCGGAGCCTCATTTCCAGATTATCTACCACGCATCTTTTTATTCTGGATTCCTTTGTGACCCTTGATCTAATTACTTTTAGTTTTCAACCGTAGGATCAAGTGCCATGTACTCTTTTCTGCCAAGCTTCCTGCTTTTAACCACCGTGCAACTTCATGTTCCGGAATCTCTCACAGCCGTAGATGCGATCAGCCTTTATTCATGAGCCATTGGATCGGATGACACGTACCGAATTCCGCAGGGCTCCGTCACTTTAACCGTCGTGCAGCTTTGATCTCCGGAATCATCCTCAGCCATTGATGTGATATGCCTTTAACCTTCCACCATCGAATCATGCACCATATAATGAATTCCGCTGGGCTCCTTTCTTTTATCCAACGTGCGAGTTTGGGCTCCGGAATTATTTTCAGCGGTTCATTACTTTTCACTTTATTTTTTAACCATCGGATGAACTTACCCATATACATTCCGCACTTTTTGATTTAATTAACGGGCAACTTTACCTTCCGGAAATAATATTCCCCGTTGATTTAATTTACCTTTTTACATTAGCCATAGGATTATTTTATGCGCTAATGTTTAGATTATACCTTAAGAAAGGTAATAACCTTGTTTTAGCCCGTAAAACTTTATTAAACTTGGTTTGTATGGATAAAGCCCGCTCTTTGACTTTAGAATATTCAAAACTATTAATTTTTGAATATAAATAAAATGAAATCTTTATAAAGCCAATTTTTTTAGGTTTCCTTCAAAAATTAATGAAAATTGTTGCCCCATTTGTGAAAAACTCATTTGTCCTTTTCCCTAAACCTCTTTACCTTCTCTTCTTTGCCAACTTGGACATATTTTAATGAGAAAACTCTAGAAACCAACTCAATCACCCATGAGAACTTAAAATTTTGAAGGAAATCGAAGCAATTCTGACAAAAATAAATTTAGTGTTAACAACTGGCTCCAACTAGGGATGCTATCCTCCCTGCGAGGTAGCAAAGAACCCCGTAGACCAGGCACCAAATCCATTGGGTTTCTCTTAACCTTTCAATGAAATCCTCAACCTGTTTTGAACTGAACCATCAACTGAAACCATTTTGCAACCAAATCCCACTCTGTCAACCTGTAACCTGTAACTGAATTGCACTTGAAACTGAAACCAAACTGAAAACTGCTGAAAGAAATGCTCGCCATGCCGAGCTTATTCATGCCTACCTATCCTACTTAACTAAGCACAAATGCCCAATCAAGCAAAATCTGACTTCCAATGAAGCCAATCAAGCAATTTATCCAATAATTCCATTTCTTCCTCATGCTTGATCGAAATTAGAACATAAGAACAAAATAGATGAAAATTTTGTCATTTGCTGCAAACATATAACCAACTACTCCATCTGAAATATTTATCCATGTACTCTGCTACTGGATCATAAAAAACATGACAAATTTCAAAATACTCAATCACTTGTTTGTCATGACAAGGCTGTCCAAAAAGTAACTCCTCTTGCATACTGGCAAATAGATCTTTGGAATAGCTTTGAAAGGAATTCTCATGATTGTCTTTCAATGATATATCAGCAACTTCATTTGATATTTCTACGTTTACAACTCCATTATTCTCAAGCACTTCAAGAGGAATATCATTTTGTTCTTCAACAAGATTAAGCAGAAAGATGTCTTCTTGACAAAATGTTTCTGAATTGGAAAGATTTAAAGAAACATCCCATTGAGAGTCCTCATCTCCTTCTAAAGTAGCCATGAACATTTTCATTAAAGAATCCTCATGCAATTTAACTCCCAACTTATGTATATGTATATGAAATCTAACTAAATCAAGGGCAGCATCATCATTCGTTTGGTCTTTAAACTTTGGGAGACCTGTTTGCCAATCCATTTTAGGTATTCGATTTGGAAAACCAGGAATGTGAGCACGATTCATAGGAGCATACTTTGCACACAAAGAACTCATCTGGATAAATGAATATACTGAATCAACTCTTCAAACTTTACAATCTTTTGGCAGTGGAGTCGCCATAGGAATTCTGAAAACTGGATTCTTCGAAGATGGAGTCGCCAGGTGAAATATGCACAACATTGCTGATATCTGACTGTTGTTCACCATCAACAGTCAAATTTGAAAGTATGTCGTTTATACCCAGGGAATATTTGAACATCCGTTCCCCTGCAACGGCGCCAGTTTGTTAGCACTTAGAATGTACCCAAGTTGTGAAAAGGTAGATCCCGAGGTAACAACAAAAACCACTTTAGAATGTATTTCTGACCTAATACAATCAGAGAGCGATCTCTCACTATTTACAAAGGTTTTATACTCAAGATATTCAATCAAATACACTCAGAAGGTCAGATTTCTGATGGGACAAATAGGACAAGTTTGTTTTAAAAGACTTGGTAGGACAGTCATGGAGGAGACCATTGGGCAATGGAGTCAATAATCAGATCTAAAATAGGTTGCAGCAGGTAGGGTTTTGAAAGTTTATGAACAGAGGCAAGGTAGGCACCATTTCCTCAGTCTTAAGGTATTAGCAGGTTGATTAGCAGACCAAGGGAGACATTCCATCAAACAGAGCACCTAACTATGGTGAATTCTGCAAGACTTTAGAAGAAAATATTTTGAAAAATGCTTGAACAATGGACCTAGAGCATGCAGGATGAATTCTAGCCCACACAAACTGATGCTCAAGCATGAAAGCAAATACACAATGGAGTAGGAAACAGGATAAACAATCACATAAAAAAATTACTTACTGAAGAAAACATGGCACAAGAATCTCTGACATGAAAAATATTTTACATTCCTCCTCTGCAAATTTCATTCATTCACTAAAAACATGAAGCCATTACAATGTAGAGCCTCCCGCTCTTGAAAATCCTCCCCAAAATCAATTACATTCTCATTTATATAAGAAAAGTATTTACCTAACTTCGAATTCAAAACCTAACCCTACTTCTAGAAATAGAAACAATTACAACAAAGTTTCTCCTGCATATCTCCCATGGTGACAGCTGTATGGAATCTGGGAGAGGTTTTTATAATTGGACACGTGCCCAACAAAACCCATGTCTTCATTTCTCCATAATAATCTCAATCTCCTCGAAATATTCCTTTGAAGCTGATGACTCACATAATAAAATTGTATATTTCTGGGAAAATAACCTATAAAGATATTTTAAATTCTCCCGACCTGTGATTACTGTGTACAAACTGAAGGAGGTTTTTGATTATAGGCCTGTTAAGAATAAAAACCTCTCTCAGTTTTGTCAAATTAAATCCTATTTGTCCAAAACAATTCTTTGAAGTTGATGGCTGAAATAGTCCTTTGGAAAACATGAAAACTAGCCTGTACAACTGATTTTGTTTCTGCTAAACCATAGTACCTGTGTGAAAACTGAAAGAGGTTATTGTAGATAGGTACGTTGTGAAGAAAAGCCTCTCCCAGTTTCGCAAAATACGTCTTCATTTGATCTAAACAATTATTTTTGTTGGATGACTAGAACAGTCATTTCGAAATCTGAATATTTTCCCTCTGAAGATGACTTTGTTGCTCCTAATCTGTAGCATCTGGGTAAAAACTGAGAGAGGTTATTGTAGAAAAAGATGTTATGATGAAAAACCTCTTTCAGTTTTTGAAATTTCTTCTTCGTTTGCTGGAAACAATTTGTTGAATAAAATGACTGAAACAGTCATTTTTTAGAAAATATGCTATGTTGCTTTTGAATCTTTGAACTGTTTGACTTCATGAATGCTCCCACTGCAAATATTTCTGCAACTCTTCTGGGCTGATTTGCTTCTGCATTGTTGAATGGTGGCTTCCCTTCTCTTGTTCTAAAAAAACAATTTCCAGCTGACTCCTTATCTCCGCCATTTCCCTGTGATTGAAAACACTTAAAAGTTAAGCTTTGAAATATGGTGGACTGTTTCCTCCCTTCGGCGCGTGCAGCAAATGAAATTATTTTTAAAACCAAGTCGAATTTATTTATATAGGATGGTTTATTCCGGAGCCTCCTTTCCAGATTATCTACCACGCATCTTTTTATTCTGGATTCCTTTGTGACCCTTGATCTAATTACTTTTAGTTTTCAACCGTAGGATCAAGTGCCATGTACTCTTTTCTGCCAGGCTTCCTGCTTTTAACCACCATGCAACTTCATGCTCCGGAATCCCTCACAGCCGTAGATGCGATCAGCCTTTATTCGTGAGCCGTTGGATCGAATGACACGTACCGAATTCCACAGGGCTCCGTCACTTTAACCGTCGTGTAGCTTTGATCTCCGAAATCATCCTCTGCCATTGATGTGATATGCCTTTAACCTTCCACCGTCGGATCATGCACCATATAATGAATTCCGCTGGGCTCCTTTCTTTTATCCAACGTGCGAGTTTGGGCTCCGGAATTATTTTCAGCCGTTGATTACTTTTCACTTTATTTTTAAACCGTCGAATGAACTTACCCATATACATTCCGCTGAACACTTTTTGATTTAATTAACGGGCAACTTTACCTTCCGAAAATAATATTCCCCATTGATTTAATTTACCTTTTTACATTAGCCATAGGATTATTTTATGCGCTAATGTTTAGATTATACCTTAAGAAAGGTAATAACCTTGTTTTAGCCCGTAAAACTTTATTAAACTTGGTTTGTATGGATAAAGCCCGCTCTTTGACTTTAGAATATTCAAAACTATTAATTTTTGAATATAAATAAAATGAAATCTTTATAAAGCCCATTTTTTTAGGTTTCCTTCAAAAATTAATGAAAATTTTTGCCCCATTTGTGAAAAACTCATTTGTCATTTTCCCTAAACCTCTTTACCATCTCTTCTTTGCCAACTTGGACATATTTTAATGAGAAAACTCTGGAAACCAACTCAATCACCCATGAGAACTTAAAATTTTGAAGGGAATCGGAGCAATTCTGACAAAAATAAATTTAGTGTTAACAACTGGCTCCAACTAGGGATGCTATCCTCCCTGCGAGGTAGCAAAGAACCCCGTAGACCAGGCGCCAAATCCATTGGGTTTCTCTTAACCTTTCTCTGAAATCCTCAACCTGTTTTGAACTGAACCATCCACTGAAACCATTTTGCCTGCAAACATATAACCAACTACTCCATCTGAAATATTTATCCATGTACTCTGCTACTGGATCATAAAAAACATGACAAATTTCAAAATACTCAATCACTTGTTTGTCATGACAAGGCTGTCCAAAAAGTAACTCCTCTTGCACACTGTCAAATAGATCTTTGGAATAGCTTTGAAAGGAATTCTCATGATTGTCTTTCAATGATATATCAGCAACTTCATTTGATATTTCTACGTTTACAACTCCATTATTCTCAAGCACTTCAAGAGGAATATCATTTTGTTCTTCAACAAGATTAAGCAGAAAGATGTCTGCTTGACAAAATGTTTCTGAATTGGAAAGATTTAAAGAAACATCCCATTGAGAGTCCTCATCTCCTTCTAAAGTAGCCATGAACATTTTCATTAAAGAATCCTCATGCAATTTAACTCTCAGCTTATGTATATGTATATGAAATCTAACTAAATGAAGGGCAGCATCATCATTCTTTTGGTCTTTAAACTTTGGGAGACCTATTTGCTAATCCACTTTAGGTATTCGATTTGGAAAACCAGGAATGTGAGCACGATTCATAGGAGCATACCTTGCAGACAAAGAACTCATCTGGATAAATGAATATACTAAATCAACTCTTCAAACTTTACAATCTTTTGACAGTGGAGTCGCCATAGGAATTCTGAAAACTGGATTCTTCGAAGATGGAGTCGCCAAGTGAAATATGCACAACCTTGTTGATATCTGACTGTTGTTCACCATCAACAGTCAAATCTGAAAGTATGTCGTTTATACCCAGGGAATATTTGAACCTTCGTTCCCCGGCAACGGCGCCAGTTTGTTAGCACTTAGAATGTACCCAGGTTGTGAAAAGGTAGATCCCGAGATAACAGCAAAAACCACTTTAGAATGTATTTCTGACCTAATACAATCAGAGAGGGATCTCTCACTATTTACAAAGGTTTTATACTCAAGATATTCAATCAAATACACTCAGAAGGTCAGATTTCTGATGGGACAAATAGGACAAGTTTGTTTTAAAAGACTTGGTAGGACAGTCATGGAGGAGACCATTGGGCAATGGAGTCAATAATCAGATCTGAAATAGGTTGCAGCAGGTAGGGTTTTGAAAGTTTATGAACAGAGGCAAGGTAGGCATCATTTCCTCAGTCTTAAGGTATTAGCAGGTTGATTAACCAAGGGAGACATTCCATCAAACAGAGCACCTAACTATGGTGAATTCTGCAAGACTTTAGAAGAAAATATTTTGAAAAATGCTTGAACAATGGACCTAGAGCATGCAGGATGAATTCTAGCCCACACAAACTGATGCTCAAGCATGAAAGCAAATACACAATGGAGTGGGAAACAGGATAAACAATCACATAAAGAAATTACTTACTGAAGAAAACATGGCACAAGAATCTCTGACATGAAAAATATTTTACATTCCTCCTCTGCAAATTTCATTCATTCACTGAAAACATGAAGCCATTACAATGTAGAGCCTCCCGCTCTTGAAAATCCTCCCCAAAATCAATTACATTCTCATTTATATAAGAAAAGTCTTTACCTAACTTCGAATTCAAAACCTAACCCTACTTCTAGAAATAGAAACAATTACAACAAAGTTTCTCCTACATATCTCCCATGGTGACAGCTGTATGGAATCTGGGAGAGGTTTTTATAATTGGACACGTTCCCAACAAAACCCATGTCTTCATTTCTCCATAATAATCTCAATCTCCTCGAAATATTCCTTTGAAGCTGATGACTCACATAATAAAATTGTATATTTCTGGAAAAATAACCTGTAAAGATATTTTAAATTCTCCCGACCTATGATTACTGTGTACAAACTGAAGGAGGTTTTTTATTATAGGCCTATTAAGAATAAAAACCTCTCTCAGTTTTGTCAAATTAAATCATATTTGTCCAAAACAATTCTTTGAAGTTGATGGCTGAAATAGTCCTTTGGAAAACATGAAAACTGGCCTGTACAACTGATTTTGTTTCTGCTAAACCATAGTACTTGTGTGAAAACTGAAAGAGGTTATTGTAGATAGGTACGTTGTGAAGAAAAGCCTCTCCCAATTTCGCAAAATACGTCTTCATTTGATCTAAACAATTATTTTTGTTGAATGACTAGAACAGTCATTTCGAAATCTGAATATTTTCCCTCTGAAGATGACTTGGTGCTCCTAATCTGTAGGATCTGGGTAAAAACTGAGAGAGGTTATTGTAGAAAAAGATGTTATGATGAAAAACCTCTTTCAGTTTTTGAAATTTCTTCTTCGTTTGCTGGAAACAATTCGTTGAATAAAATGACTGAAACAGTAATTTTTTAGAAAATATGCTATGTTGCTTTTGAATCTTTGAACTGTTTGACTTCATGAATGCTCCTACTACAAATATTTCTGCAACTCTTCTGGGCTGATTTGCTTCTGCATTGTTGAATGGTGGCTTCCCTTCTCTTGTTCTAAAAAAACAATTTCCAGCTGACTCCTTATCTCCGCCATTTCCCTGTGATTGAAAACACTTAAAAGTTAAGCTTTGAAATATGGTGGACTGTTTCCTCCCTTCGGCGCGTGCAGCAAATGAAATTATTTTTAAAACCAAGTCGAATTTATTTATATAGGATGGTTTATTTCGGAGCCTCTTTTCCAGATTATCTACCACGCATCTTTTTATTCTGGATTCATTTGTGACCCTTGATCTAATTACTTTTAGTTTTCAACCGTAGGATCAAGTGCCATGTACTCTTTTCTGCCAGGCTTCCTGTTTTTAACCACCGTGCAACTTCATGCTCCGGAATCCCTCACAGTCGTAGATGCGATCAGTCTTTATTCGTGAGCCGTTGGATCGGATGACACGTACCGAATTCCGCAGGGCTCCGTCACTTTAACCGTCGTGCAGCTTTGATCTCCGGAATCATCCTCAACCATTGATGTGATATGCCTTTAACCTTCGACCGGCGGATCATGCACCATATAATGAATTCCGCTGGGCTCCTTTCTTTTATCCAACGTGCGAGTTTGGGCTCCGGAATTATTTTCAGCCGTTGATTACTTTTCACTTTATTTTTTAACCGTCGGATGAACTTACCCATATACATTCCGCTGAACACTTTTTGATTTAATTAACGGGCAACTTTACCTTCCGGAAATAATATTCCCCGTTGATTTAATTTACCTTTTTACATTAGCCATAGGATTATTTTATGCACTAATGTTTAGATTATACCTTAAAAAAGGTAATAACCTTGTTTTAGCCCGTAAAACTTTATTAAACTTGGTTTGTATGGATAAGACCCGCTCTTTGACTTTAGAATATTCAAAACTATTAATTTTTGAATATAAATAAAATGAAATCTTTATAAAGCCCATTTTTTTAGGTTTCCTTCAAAAATTAATGAAAATTTTTGCTCCATTTGTGAAAAACTCATTTGTCATTTTCCCTAAACCTCTTTACCTTCTCCTCTTTGCCAACTTGGACATATTTTAATGAGAAAACTCTGGAAACCAACTCAATCACCCATGAGAACTTAAAATTTTGAAGGCAATAGGAGCAATTCTGATAAAAACAAATTTAGTGTTAACAGGGGGGTTGAGCATAACATTGTTTTGGAGGAGGGTACTTCAACCATTCAGATACCACCTTATAGACATCCCAAGAAGTTCAGAGATGAGATTGAGAAAGCCATTAAAGAACTCCTAGAGTTGGGACTCATTAGACCAAGATCTATCCCTCATGCTTCTTCAGTAGTGTTGGTAAATAAAAAAGATGGAACTTTGAGGATGTGTATAGACTTTAGAGCTTTGAACAAGAAAACCGACAAGAAGAGATATCCTATTCCTAGGATTGATGAGCTCATGGATGAACTATTTCGAGCTAATTACTTTTCCAAAATTGACCTTAGATCTGGTTATCACCAAATTCGGATGAAGGAGGAAGATGTGCAAAAGACTGTTTTTCGATGTCATTATGGTCACTTTGAGTTTCTTGTTATGCCATTTGGGTTGACTAATGCTCCAGCTACATTTCAAGCATGTAAGAATAGAATCTTTTGCAAGCAGCTTAGAAGGTTTGTTTTAGTCTTCTTTGATGATATTCTCATTTACAATAAAACTTGAGAAGAGCACTTGCAACACCTAGAGATTGTATTGAAAACTTTGCAAGAACAGTCTTTGTATGCTAAGATGTCTAAATGTGAATTTGGGATGAAATAACCATTATATATTGAGCACATTATTGGGCAAGATGTAGTGAAAGTGCACATCGAAAAGATAAGGGCTATCTTAGACTGGCTATCACCAAAAAACATCACAGAATTAAGAGGCTTCAATGGAATATGTACATACTACAGGAAGTTTGTGAAAGGGTTCTCCAAGTTGACTTCTCCACTCACTGATTTGACTAAGAAGGATGCTTTCAAGTGGAATGAAGAGGTTCAAAAGGCCTTCCAAAAAATGAAAGAGGTAATGAGTAGTTGTCCCATACTTGCACTACCTGATTTTTCTAAGCCTTTTGTTGTTGAATGTGATGCCTCAGGTGAAGGAGTAGGGGTTGTCCTAAAACAAGGCCAACACCCTATAGCCTTTGAGAGCAAAAAGTTGCAGCCTCATGAAAAGCTTTACTCCATATATGACAAAGAGATGTTGGCCATCATGCATGCCTTGGCCAAATTCCAACAATACTTGGTAGGCAACAAGTTTGTGGTGAAAATTGACCACAATAGTCTAAGACACTTCCTTACCCAAAAGAATCTAAATGAAAGGAAACAAAAGTGGGTAAGTAAGATCCAAACTTATGACTTTGATATTGAATATGTGAAAGGAAATAATAACATTGCAGCAGATACATTATCTCGAAGACCTTATTTTTCTCTCATGGACATTGCTAAAAATTGGAAAGACATGCTACTAGTTGAATATGCCAAAGATAAGTTTGCTTGTGATGTATTAGATGGACTCATTGGAGATGATAACTACAGAATTTTGAATGGGCCGATATACTATAAGGGCATAATTTATTTGGTTCGAGATTCAGAGCTTAAGTACAAAGTTTTGCAGGAAGCACATGATTCCCCACTAGCAAGCCATCCGAGGATCTTCAAAACCTATAGGCAACTAAGGCAAAGGTTCTATTGGAAGGGGTTGAAGGAAGATGTTCAGAAGTATGTGAATGGAAGTAAGGTATGTCAGCAAAACAAATCAGAACTCACATACCCAGCTGGTTTATTACAACCATTGCCCATTCCAGACCAAAAATGGGACAGTATATCGATGGATTTCATCACCGGTTTGCCCAAATCTTTGGACAAGGATTGCATATATGTGGTAGTGGATAGATTGACTAAGTTTGCTCATTTCTTTGTTGTTACATCATCTTTTAGTGTTGCACAAGTGGCTGACCTTTCTTTCAAAGAAATCTTCAAATTGCATGGGCTCCCCAAGAGCATTGTGAGTGATAGAGATGGTAGATTCATGAGTGATTTTTGGCAAGAACTTTTCAGATTGGTGGGCATTCAGTTGACTCCAAGTACAAGCAACCATCCCCAAACTGATGGACAAGCAGAGAGGGTAAATAAATGGTTGGAAGGGTACCTCTGAATCTATGTGGGAGAACAGCAAAAAGCTTGGACAAAATGGCTACACTTGGGTGAGTTTTGCTACAACACCATCTTTCACATGTCAATAGGGATGTCTCCTTTCATAGCATTATATGGTTATGATGCACTTACATTTGCTTATATGATAATTGGTAATAGTAGAGCTCCAAAAGCTAAAGATTAGGTGGAAGAAAGCCAAAAAAAATTTAAAGCTTTTAAAAAACAATTTGCAAGTTGCCCAAAATCAGCAAAAACAATATGCAGATAAACATAGAGAGGAAAGGACCTTTCCAGTTGATGATTTAGTGTATTTGAGGTTGCATCCATACAAACAAACATCTCTCAAAAGGAATGGAGCCAAAAAGCTAAAGCCAAGATACTATGGGCCCTACAAGGTAATCTGGAAGATTGGAGAAGTAGCATATGAGTTGGAACTTCCGGAAGGGAGTAAAATTCATAACGTATTTCATGTTTCTTATCTCAAGAAAGCTATTGGTCAGTAAATTGTCATTTAAGACACTCCCTCCTTTGGATGATGAAAGATAGCTCACACTTATTCCGGAAAAGGTTTTGAAGACAAGGGAGAGAAGATTGAGGAGCAGAACAATCAAAAAATACTTGGTGCAATGGAAGGATCTACCAAGTGAAGATGCCACATGGGAAGACGAGAATATTTTGCAGCATCCAAATATGAAATTGCTTGAGGACAAACAATATTGGGTGGGGAGAACTGTAATGTCCCCATTCAAATAATTGCATAGTAGGAAAATCCCATCAATCCTACTAGTTCCCTTGGTTGGATGGAAACATTGGAAAGTTAATAAGGGAGCTAATAAATGGTGTTTAGACATTAGAAGGAATAAATATTTATTTAATGGAGTTAATTAAATGAATGCAAGTGAAAAATGAAATGGCTATGGAGAATGGAGACACATGGAGACTATGGGGCCCACTCAAGCTAGAATTCCTATGTGAAATGGCATCCTCCTCTTGCAATCTCGAATCTATGGGAAGCCTTATGTTTTTGGATGAATTATAAGGTTAATATAATTGTCCATATACTTCATAGGTCGAATTTGAAATGAATTGTTACTTACATGGAGAGAGGAAGAGCCAAATGGGAGTTTCATGGACACTTCGCTAGATTCCCCTTACATTTATGACACCAATGATGGAGATTCTATGACAATTATGACACAAGTCAGATCTAAAAGCTGACATTTGACATATCTTACATGTCAGGCCTGAATATAGCATCTTGGAGGGCGCTCATGGGAGTTGGAGAAGGCCAAGAGGCTCCTACTCGAATTTGGGAGAAGAAAGAAGGTGAAGAGAGAGGCCACATGGCATAGCATGAACAGCCACACCAATTCGACTTGGCTTTGGTTTATGGATGGATTTGGAACCTTAGAAGACCAATAATGTTTATAAAATGCAAGGATCAGCCATGAGAAGACCCTTTTGTATTAATCTGTCACAGTAATCTAGGGACTAAACACAAGTCTCATCAAAGATTAATAACAATAAGGCATGAAAATGATGTAATTGTGCTACAAAATGAGTAGTTGCTCTGTATATTCACACAAAGAATGAGTAAATACAATACAAGATCATGCTGCAAGCATGAATGACAAAGCAATTCGAATTCCCAAGGAGGTCATTCGAATTGAATGAGTGAGTCTAGCTTAACTAAATGTAAGCCACAGTCAACACTCAAGTTAACCACTGATCAAAACCCTAATTGACTCAACTGAGCCCTAACTAAAGTCGGAGTGCAATAAATGACCGATTCTAACTGAAAGTAGCTCAGACACATGTCACTACAAGCTAACCAACAAGTGGTAGCGCATCAATGACTCCAATGAACCCCAATGAGGTTAACTGAAGTGTAACTGACCATCAGAAGTGGTTGGAGGCGCCCTTGTTGACTCCAATTCATTAAATAATCAATAAATAATCAATTTAATGAAGGAAGGCGCATTCACTGCTCTGTTTAACTGATTGTAACCATCACTTAGCAATATGGGGCATTAATGACACTCAGATCACCCCCGGAGTGCTCCAGTTAGCCTCCTCAAATGTAGGAGAAGGCTAAGTTAGCCTCCTTGACTGAAGGTAGGTGTGGGTGTGATCTTGTTGATGTCATCTAGTGCTCCTCTGATGTCAATTAAGTCAATAAAACTTAGGATAGTGGTTTAACTAGGCCAAATTGACCAAAATGAGTGTATATGGTGGTAAATGTCTCCAACACCCCCGCTTAAGCTATACTCAGGAGGAGTTAGAAAACATAAAATGCATAAAAATGCTAGGGCCCCGACAACTAAGGCCATAGGTCACCCTGTACAATACTAAAACTGAAACAATGCTCAAAAACAAACTAAGTGAGGAAAAGAGGGAAAACCCAATGAGAAAACCCCCCCTCAAGTTGAACACTAAAAGTAATCTGATCACCCTGATGGACTCACCCCCAACAGGGAACGGAGGTAAGTGAACTTCTTTTCTGAAAAGCTCTTGGTGAAGATGTCTACAATCTACTTATCAGTCGAGCAGTATTGCACAATGATGGTCCTGTCATGCACTAGCTCCCTGATATAGTGCATGTGGATCTCTACATGCTTGGTCCTCTGCCTAGTAACTGGATCTATGGATATCTTAATAGCACTTTGATTGTCATAAAAGAGGACAGTGGACAAAATACTACCAAGATCAAACTCTAAAAGAATGCCTTGCAACCAAACTGCTTGGATGCAAGCATTCACCGCTCCTCGATACTCGGCCTCTGCTCAAGATAATGCTATGGCAGCCTGCTTTTTGCTAGACCAACAAATGGGGCCACCACCAAACATGAATACATATCCGGAAGTAGACTTCCGATCAATAGAATCACCCACCCAATCGGAATTTGTGTATCCAACCAGCTCTAGCTCGGAGTCTGCAGCATAGTGAATGTCGTAGGTCCTGGTTCCTTGAATATACTGGAGGATCCTCTTGGTTGCCTTCCAATGAAGATCATGAGGTTGTTGCATGTATCTTGATACAGCATTCACGACATAACAGATACCAGGCTGAGAATGTGTCAAATACAACAAGCTACCAATTAATTGTCGATAGATAGTGCAGTCCATGGGAGGTGTGCTTTTTCCTTCTTCAAGGTTGATTCCTGAAAGGAAAGGGAATGGTGCAGGCCTACATTCAGCCATGTTAAACTTGACTAACAAGTCTTATATGTATTTGGACTGATTGACCATTATCCCATCAGAATTTTGCTCAATTTCGAGCCCCAAAAATTGTTTTAAGAGCCCCAAATCACTCATTTCAAATGCATTGTGGAGAGCAGTTTTGATGGCTGAAATGGAGGCAAATTGTGCTACCTGTGATCAGTAAGTCGTCAACATATAAAACAATAATAACCAAATGACAATCAGATTGTTGTATATACACATTTGGATCCAATCTACACCTTTGGAAGTTTTGCGAGAGAAGGAAGGCATCCATCTTGGAATACCACTCTCTCGAGGTCTGTTTTAACCCGTATAGTGACTTCTTTAGCTTGCAAACCAAAGATGGATCAGAGATGTAGCCCTCAAGCTGCTTCATGTATATCTCTTCATGAAGATCTCCATGCAGAAAGACTGACTTAACATCCATATGATGCACTTCCCAGTGCTTAGATGCTGAAATTGCCAAGACTAGGCGGATGGAGTCCATTTTTGCAACTGGTGCAAAGGTCTCATGGTAGTCCACACCTTGGACCTGAGAGAAACATTTTGCCACTAGCCTTGCCTTATATTTGCAGGTGCTGCCATCAGCAGCAACCTTGGTCCAAAACACCCACTTGCATTGAACCAATTTCCTTCCCAGAGGAAGAGAAACTAGCTCCCAAGTAGTGTTTTTCTGAAGAGAATTCATCTCTTCATCCATGGAACCTTGCCATCTCGGATCCTTCCAAGCATGGTAGTAGGATTTTGGGTCTGAACTAACTATCAAATAACAAGCTTCGGACAGCAAATTATCAGGACAAGAGAGCGCAATACCTGCTCTTTGGAAATCAGACCGGGTTCTCCTTGGATCATCTGGATTTCCAATGTTATCTCCTGCGGAGGAGAGTGTTTGTCGGGCCCATGTGAAAAGATGATTTTGTACTTCAAGTTCTGATTCAGCATCAGATGTTTGCTGCACATTGATATCAGAAATCAGAGGATCCAAATCAGGGTCATCAACCCCAATTTCATCATCCAAATATTCAGTAGAATAGGAAGGAAATTCAGCAGTTTTCTCCTTCACTAGTTCCACCTCCTGAAGAGGCTCATCAAACTTGACACTCCTTTCGATGATGATCTGTTTTGTTTTGATATCCAGCAACTTGAAACCTTTTGATTCATCAGGATACCCAATAAACAGACATTCTATGATTTGCGGTTGCAAAGCCCTCCTTTTATCAAATGGAATTCGAGCCCATGCAGTGGACCCAAACACCCACAGGTTTGACACATCCGGCTTGTGTCCGAAGTATGCTTTGAAAGGGGTCTTTCCTTTCACGGATGAGTGTGGCACTCTGTTCTGAATGTATGATGCAGCATGCATGGCTTCAGCCCACAAATTTGTAGCCAACTTCTTTGATTCCAACATACAAGTGGTCATCTCCTTGAGAGACCGATTCTTCCTTTCCGCTACACCGTTCTGCTGGGGAGTGTAGGGAATTGAATGTTGGACCTGAATACCACTTTGGGAGCATATGTCCAGCAACTCATTACTGACATACTCCTCGCCATTATCAGATCTCAAGATCTTGATCTTAGGCTTAGAGGCATTCTCGATCAAGGCCTTCAGTTCAGAGAATTTTTCACATACTTCAGACTTCTTTTTGAAAAAGAAGACCCGTGTGTACCTTGAAAAATCATCAATAAAAGTCAGAAGATACCTTGATCCATTCATGGATGTAACAGGCATCGGACCACTGATATCAGAATGTATCAGCCCCAAGATGCATGTAGCTCGGTTTTCCTTCCCTCGATCGTACTTGTGCTCAGGGTGTTTTCCAACCACACAGCCCTTGCAAATTCCAGTGGTTTCCTTGATGACCGAGAGGCCTTCAACCATGGAGTTTTTTCTGTAATTGCTGCAAATATTTGAAATTTAGATGGCCAAACCTTTCATGCCACAGCCTACTAACTTCATTTCCATGAGTTAGCAGTGCGGTGGGCTTTGCATCCGCCACAAAGTGGGAGAACTCATAAGCTTTTGCATGATGGTTTGCAAGGCCTTTAGCAATGAGTTTCCCGGAGGCAAGTTCTGTTATCTCAACATCATTCGTTCTGAAAGATACTCTCTTAAGCACTCCTGTATGTGTCATCTGATAGACACTAAGGAGATTTGATGCCAAAGACGGTACATACAAAACATTTGAAAAATAGCCATTCTCAAGATCAACCGTACATTGTCCTTCTGAAATGATGGTGGAGTCATCTCCCATGTGGATGGGGATGGATTTGTCAGTCTCCAAGGATGAAAAGGAGTCTCTTTCAGCCATCATGTGGTTCAAAGCTCCAGAATCAATCAAGAGTGCTTTGGACTTCGAAGTGCTTGCCATGAGGGCATGACCTTTTTCATGTTGTGGTTCCCGATCTTGCTGATCTCTCCTCCAAAAGCTTTCCGGAAGATTGATGTGATTTCTCTCAAGGATAGAGGTAGCTTCATCAAGCTTCTTCTTCAAGCAAGCATGTTCAGGGTGGAAGCCCTTCCCGCCGTATGAACACTTGAATTTTCCTTTCCATGATGCCCTTTCCCTTTGTTCTTCTTTGAGCCGGAAAACTCATCATGCTGCTGGTTTTCAACTTTAGGCTTAGGAGCTGCGAATTTAGTTTTTGGGTTCTTCTGCTGCTTTCATTTACCCTTCAGATCTTTGGGCCTCGAGACATGGAGGGCTTGATCACAGGAGGATCGATGATCCCCATCTAGACAATCTTATCATGTTCACTTGTTAGGGACTCAATGAAGGCATTGAGTGTAGGCATCTTCCATCCAAGGGTTGTGAGCTTCCCGCATGGAATGTAGAGACAAAAACTGAATAATCAGCTCCAAGTTTGGAGAGTATGGCGAGGATGAGCTGATCATCCTCCTTCTCCACTTTGCATTGCTTCAATAGTAAGACAATGTGCTTGAACTTTGTGAAAAAGTCATTCAAGGTCTCAAAATTAGAGGATGGAGAGACATCAATTCATTTTCGAGCTGGTAAACTCTCAAATCATCCTGCTTTCCATACAGGGTTTCCAATTTGTCCCAAATTTCCTTTGGAGTCTTCAATCTGGAAAGATGGAAAAGAAGATCCCGAGAAGCAGAGAGGCACAAGAATCTGAATGCTTCATCCTTCTTGTTCAAGAATCTAGATTTGTCTATTACAAAACCAGACTCTTCTTCAGTGTCCATGGCGACCCTATAGAGTCCTCTGAAACGTAGCTGGATCTCCATGTCTCCTTTCCATGAGTGGAAATTGAATGAAGTCAAAAGATCTGCTAAAGAAGCCATCTAAATCTGTTGTAGCGGATGCTTTCACCTGTCAAAACGCTGAAAATCACAACAAAAAGGGAAATGTAAGGTCGGACAGCCTGCACATTTTAGGCTTTCATCACACCCAGCATAGTCAATCAAGCAAGCTTGATCAACAAGTTCTTTACTTGGGGTATTAAGTGGTAAGCCTTGGCTTCTGGTGCAGTGCTGGATTTTTGAGCTATTGCTCAATTTTCATGCAAGATCTGTCAAAAACCTTGTTTTTGAGAGATCTGAGCTTCGTCCCGCCGTGAGCTTTGATACCATATTAATTTGTCACAGTAATCTAGGGACTAAACACAAGTCTCATCAAAGATTAATAACAATAAGGCATGAAAATGGTGTAATTGTGCTACAAAATGAGTAGCCGCTCTGTATATTCACACAAAGAATGAGTAATACAATACAAGATCATGCTGCAAGAATGAATGACAAAGCAATTCGAATTCCCAAGGAGGTCATTCGAATTGAATGAGTGAGTCTAGCTTAACTAAATGTAAGCCACAGTCAACACTCAAAGTAACCACTGATCAAAACCCTAATTGACTCAACTGAGCCCTAACTGAAGTCGGAGTGCAATAAATGACCGAGTCTAACTGAAAGTAGCTCAAACACATGTCATTGCAAGCTAACCAACAAGTGGTAGCGCATCAATGACTCCAATGAACCCCGATGAAGTTAACTGGAGTGTAACTGACCATCAGAAGTGGTTGGAGGCGCCCCTGTTGACTCCAGTTCATTAAATAATCAATAAATAATCAATTTAATAAAGGAAGGCGCCTTCACTACTCTGTTTAACTGATTGTAACCATTAGTTAGCAATATGGGGCATTAATGACACTCAGATCACCCCCGAAGTGCTCCAGTTAGCCTCCCCGAATGTAGGAGAAGGCTAAGTTAGCCTCCTTGACTGAAGGCAGACGTGGGTGTGATCTTGTTGATGTCATCTAGTGCTCCTCTGATGTCAATTAAGTCAATAAAACTTAGGATAGTGGTTTAACTAGGCCAAATAGACCAAAATGAGTGTATATGGTGGTAAATGTCTCCAACATTTTGATCATTTGTGAAAAATATTATTCTGAAGAGAGAGAGCTAGTGGATGACTAGTTCCTACCTTTGCCAATTTCGAGGGTGAAAGATTTTCATCCTAGTTGGTGTTTGGAGAGGCCACTCAGGTCTTTCAAGGAGCTTCAATGAGGTCATAAGTTACAGGTGCAAGCTACAACAGCTCGTGGACATATCAAGTTCAGCTTGTTCTTCCTTTCATCTCAAGTTTTCTCACCATATTTCAAATCTATGGAGTGAAGTGCACTTAGTGAGCTATTCATCTCTTTGAGGGAGCTTCTCTTCCTCCAGTATTTTGTATTCTGATGTAAATGCTCTGCTCTTTAAGTTCAGAAAGCTCTCAGGTCGAAAGGCCAAGAAATCTCATGTATTATTGCTCGATAATGAAGAAACAGTGTCATTTCCCCACTACCTTGTTGTAAACTCTTGTATTCTTGATGAATTCAAATGGATGTATAAACTATTGATGATTTATGAATGAATGGACTGTAATTAAAGTATATTATGGGTTTCATGTTCAGTAACTGAGAATTTGTGGCCATTGGATCGAATTTCATATCAATTGGAGCAAACTACACCTCATTTCCCCAAAGGTCCAAAACTAGTTTTTTTATATCTGATTGAAAGAAGTGATAACAGCCATGGGAGATCGATTGGTTATGCATATGAGTCTCTGATAATGTCTTCTACACATCCCCTGCTTCAATTTAAGAATTCGAGTGGGTTTCCGCACATTTGGGAAGACATTTCTACCACTTACCCCGGGGGGTATTTGAACCCAAAATTGCCAATAAAATCATCTATCTTGTTCAGAATTTAGTACAGACTTGCAGAAGTGATTGGAGAGCCATAATACATCCCTGAACATAATAATTAAGTTATTATATTATTCATACACCTTCTCTGAATATTTCGGAGCAATTGGGCTGATTTGGAGACCAAGACACTAAAACTGGTCAAGAGCCAAAATTGTGAAAATTTTGGAAAATTGGGCATTTTGGTAAAAAAAATAAAAAAGGACATTACAAATAGCTTCAATGTGAAAAAGAGAATGGCTATCATGGACTATTGCCATTGCAAGTTTTGTCCACCTGATAAAGCAAGCTTCCTCCTCTATCCAACCTCTCACTAAAATGAACTAAACTATTATCCAATAAGGCTTGTATATAACCTCATGAGCCATGCAATCACAACAAACCGGTGAAAGGTTCAAACTTCATAAAAATTGTGACCAAGTCTCTTTCACTACACTCCATGTAAGCAATAACTTTGTAACAAATGTGATTGAGATGCACTCTTGAAGAGTTAGATTCTTTGATAACCAAGCCATCACATGGTTTAAGAAGTTATAATTTCTAGAGGGGCATAATTACATTGTACTTGTTTGTAATATTTAGACCTTGAAAACAATGCATCCACTACACAACCTTAAAAAGAGTTCCAAGTTTGTGGGGAATGTGACTATGTCGTTTACATATTTGGAAAAGTTAATTTCACAACAATTATGATTTTGTTGTGGCCTCCGAGAGGTTGAAATATCATGATATACATGACCATGTCTCATAAATAGGAAAGTATATAAAAAAAAACATATCAATACAACCCATGGTGCATTGTTGGAGAAGTCCCGTCTTTGTAAGGGCATGTGACCAAGTCACAACCTTCGCAAAGTTCTAAGTGTTCATGATAATCATAAAGGACCATATATCACAAGCCATCACATGTTAAAAAGGGTTTAAAGTTTATAACAAGTTTTACCATGTCATAGTTCTCTAAACTTTAAAAGCTTATAAGGGATGCGATGAGGTTTTACAAATCCAATTATCATCGTGCAAACATTAAAGTTTAAATATGCATTGTTATCACTAGAGGTTAATTTTGGCATAACATAATAAAACCAAACTATGGGTACCAGCAAGATCCATCTTAAACATGCATCTAGAAAGCACCGAGAGAGATCCAATTTCTTTAGGTGTAAGTTATTTTTATCTTGAATTTTTAAATAGTTCATAAAAACTTACACCTCAAGCATTTTGATCTCTTTAGTGTTTGGTAAATCTGGGTTTAACATGGATCTTTTAATTACTTTTCATTTAGTTTTATTATTGGGTTTTTATTATTTGATAAATTAGGGGACATGTTTTTCTCTATATTCTTTTTTGTTTACAATCTTCTATTTTTTTATGTCAATTAACATAATGTTTTCTTTTATGTCGGCTAGCATAATGTGACTAACGTGACAAGATCTCCCTCATACTGGGCTGAGAGCACCTCACTTCTCTCCATGCAACAAGCCCAAACATCATAAGAGTTGTGCCAAACTTTGACATATCACAAAATTTGAAAAGGTTGGAACGAGTGCATTGAGATGTGTATAAAAGAGAGACCCTTTTGTTTTTATATGTAGACCACCATTCTAATGTTGCAGATTGTTGGTTAAAAGAATTGCAAACCCTAACAATCGAAGAAATTGTCATCATAGCATGATAAATTAGGGAAAAGAGCACAACATAGCCTGCTAAGAAAACATTTCTTGGAAATCTATGAAGGGGGAGGGGGGAAACATATTTTTTAAATGAATTGTATGGGAAAAATGTCTTCAATTACACACATAGTCCTATGGTCTCAACCTAGGGTTTGTCCTTTTATTTCCATTTCTCATAATACATACTTGCAATCCAACTCTTATGACTAGAGAAGCATATATCTTGGATTTCTTCTAGAATATTCCCACCACATGGGTATAAAGAGATTATAAGCCTACATTGTGAATGATGTGGCATTGGTTCCCCAAGGTATTCACCATGGGTATAGACATTCCATCTCACATTTTAAGTTCACAATCCAATGGGATGATTACTTTCTTTCCTTGCATAGGTTTTATTTACTCAAAGCAAGGTGACCCACCATCGTTCATCATAGAATTTTCTTCCTATGTTGTGATTCTATATCCTCTATGCTTTTGTAATGAGATGAATTTGGAATAGGCATTACTGCACATGGTGGGTACCAATTCCTAGCACAAAGCACCTTTTTGGAATCAATTTTCATAATCAAAATTCCAGAGAAGTTTGGCCAACCACTTTGTTGAGCTTATCCTCATTCAATAACCAACAACATAATTTATATTAACTAATTTAATAGTTGATATTTTATATTCTCATTCTCTACCATAAATACAATGGCATATGTTCATTTCAAATTGTGGATATTAATATGATAAATGGATATATGAGAAGAGCATTATAATGTTGTGTATCAAAATTACCAAGCTTTTATATTAGATATCCATAGAGATCAAAACATCCTTTAGAGATGCACATTTTGACTAGAAATTCATTCATCATGGATTTAGTTCAACTATGTATGCTAACATTGCTAATGGTTGAAATGGATATTTTGATCAAGGTCATTGATTTGTCAATATATTGGCCTACCTTACAATTTATGTGATATGTTTGATGGTCTAAAAGCCAAAATTCTACATCAAAATCTAAACATTATGATAATATGAGACATTTTGGGTTAGTTTGACTTTTATGGATGCTTGATTTTTCATATATAAATTTGATATACTTTAGCTTAATTATGTCCTTCAAATGAGTTGTGCATTATTGGATACAATGGACTAATTATGAACTGAGCATGTCAAATATTGGGCTCCTTAATTAGTGAACTAATATCTATGGATTGGAAACGTCACATGAGAGAAACATGGGATCATGTTCCCTTGCAAATCTTAGAAGATGTGAAATCATTTAAAAAGACCAACTCATTTAAGCAAATTTAAGCTTTAAGCTATTTTTTTCATTTAGGCCACCTTGGCCTTAAGATTTTTATTTCTCTATATTCTCCGTCCAAAAAATCCAAAGTTATCATGGGATTAGGAGTAGTGGATGCCTTAACCAACTCATCCCGTATGAATTTTATTAGCCTTTTCTTGCTCTTTATTTACAATCACATTTATAGTCTACTTTCCAGGCATGGATTGATTTCCAAACAATATGGTGAGACATGCAAAGGAATGTTGGAGCAATGTTCTTGTTGATTTGAGAGATCACTATATAACCAGTAATGCAGTAGGTTACAACTATATATATCAATTTATAAGGATTCTAGTTCATATATTGTCAAAACAACACACATGTACACACATACATATCTGAAATTTAAACAACGCCTTAAATATTGAACGTCCTTAGTATTGTAAGTCTACAAGGATAGAGGGAATAATTCCTAATGCAATTTAAAAGTCTCTGTTGATTATTATTTTCTCAAGCATCTTTTAGCTTCTAGGAGTTGCTTTAACACTCCCATATGCCACTTCTGTATTGCACATTTTGGTCTCATTGACCTACATTTTTTGTCATTGGTGGATAAGCAAAGTTATTTTATCTCTTTTTCTTTGCTATACCTTTTTAATTGTAATCCTATTAAAATCATTGGCATATCTCTAGTTTCAGATTTTGTTACATGTTAATATGACTACTACTATTAATTGTGGGAAATTTGAGAATATGTGAACTGCGAGAAAATGATCGAATTGCTCAAAATTCAGGAATATTGAGGCTGAAAGTGCTAGCTCTAATGTTGGCATCAACAAACAAAGCCCGAAAAAATGATCGAGTAAGGCTAGAGAATTACAACTTACTGAATATGAGTAAACCACTGCTCAATGACATGTGACTATTAAATAATGAATGCATGTTTGATGCATGATATGAATGTATGTGAATAAAGTGAATACCATCTAGTTCTGCTACGGAAACAGATTCCATGGGCATCTAGGGTTTGAGCCATAATAGGCACATTGTTCTTCATACACTTTATTTGTTATATAATAACAAGTTGATGACCAGTTTACCCACTTTCCATTGTTCCTAAAATATAGGTGGCAGGGGAATATAAATGATTTACACGTGTATTTATGTTCCATTAATCTAACCTTTAAATGAAAGAGAGATGACAATTGTACAATCCCCTAACAACTTAACATGTGATCGATCAGTTGTTCTTGGTGTGCTCTGGAAACTAAAGTGATTTCCAAATTTGCTTTTATATTTTTTGCTTGACTTTTTTCTAGTTGCCTTCCTTTTTCATTTATTTTTTCATTTTTCTTTTTATCTTCCTCTCTTCTTTTGCGAGGCCATGTCAAGATTATTGAGGTTGAGCTGCCTAGAATATAGCCTATTGGATATTTAGGTATTAGTTTATATTTCTAAGTGTGTATGCTAATATCTGATGTGATTCCTTTTTGGTCACCAGCTAACAAAGGGATTAAAGTTAAAGCCCAATTGAAATAAAAAATTGCAAAAAACCCTTTTCTATTTTTTTAATAGGAAAAACAAGGACAAAACCTTCATTTAAAACCTTCCAGAATTATTTTTTATTGTTTGTATAAAGTTGGATAGTTGGCGTCCTTTACCCAAAGAATCTGACGATCAGGTCATCGATACCACGAGATCGTCGTCGGTTTATATGCATTGGATATCCTACGTACATGGTAGGCTATATCGGGATGCAAAACAACGGACATGCGACACAATAGCGTCGATTATAGATACCTTGTCTTCTTCATATGGGTCGGATATCTGACTCTCTTATGGCAGATTAAATTATTTGTGGGTACTCTGCTTGGTCGAGTAACCGGTGAACATGTAGTCATTTATCCAACGTATACGAGTCGGGAAAAGGATTTTTTCCTCGTCCTTTAGGTCGAATATCCGACTATATTATAGTCATATATCCGGGGAAAATGCAGTGTTACATCCAACATTTGGACATTGGATATGGTCGGATAGCCGACAGGAGTCTAGTCAGGTATTCGACAGCGTTACGTTGGTTAAATATACATCTTCACCCTCATTTTGGTCTACAGTGTTGTCGTATAAAAGACGTAGTAGTGGTTGAAAAACCGACATTTAAAAATTCGTCAGCAATCCACCAAAATTGCACCAACGATTTTCTCGAGTCAAATTCGTTGAATTTGCACCAATGTTTGGTCTGATATCCGATGATGGGTTGTCATATTTTGGTCTACAAGAGCTAGTGATTGAAGGAGATATGACTTTGGAGGGCATGGCCAGAGCAACTCCTAGAATCTATCTAGCTTTGGATGATCATCAAGTCGACCATCAACTCGTAGTAGTTCAATTTAGAGGTAATATTTTCATGCAACCTGTTTCTATTTTAATAGACCAAGGATATAGTCATAGTTATATTCAGCCTAATAGTTTTGAAGCTTGTGCGCTTAAGACAAGTAAGCATGGAAAGTTGTGGCTATTCTAGTTAGCCACGGGGACAAAGAGAGAAGTTAATAAAGTGGTAGAAGGATGTGCATTAACATTGGACAGTCTATTCAGCATAAGCAACCTAAACATCCTACCGATATGATCATATGACATTCTTATTAGCACAAAATGGCTAGAAAAGCACCATGCCAAGCTTGATTGTTATAATAAGTCTCTGAATGCCTTAATAATGAAGGCAAGCCTCAGATGGTAAAAGGTGTGTTGAAGAAGATTTTGATAAGGAAATTTTCATTGTTGCAATTAGGAAGATGCTTCAACAAGAACTGTCATGTATATGCATTTCAAGTGTCAACTATCACAAAGGATAGAGGTATAGCACTCAAAGATTCCCAACGTTGCAAGAATACAAGGATGTATTTCCAAAAGAGATGTTGATTTTACAATTAATCTATTGCCAGGAGCAACCCCATTGTCTAAATCCCCTTGCAGAATGAGCATTCTAGAGTTAGTAGAGTTGGAAATGCAAATCCAAGAATTAACTATAAGAAGTATATTAGACCGAGCATGTCCCTGTGGGGTTCGTTAGTGTTGTTCATTAAGAAGAAGAATGAAGCCTTGTGATTGTGCATTGACTATAGACAACTCAATAAGGTCACAGTTAAGAGCGAGTATCCATTTCCCAGGATAGATGATCTCTCTGATCAAATAAAGGCAGACAAAATATTTTCCAATATTGTACGACCATTATAAATTCATTGCAGTGCCATTTGGTTTAACTAACATGCCATCCACTTTCATGTGCCTCATAAACAATGTGTTCATCCAATACTTGGATAAGTGTGTGCCAGTATTTTTAGATGGCATCCTCGTCTACTCCGAGAATGAGGAAGAGCATGTAGAGCATCTCATAATGGTATTCTAGGTGCTCCAGGAGCATAGTTGTATGCCAAGCTTACCAAATGTGAGTTCTATAAAAAGAAAATTCAATATTTGGGTCATGTTGTTTTAGCGGAGCGAATTTTGGCAAACCCCAATAAGAGTGAGGCGATAGCGAATTGGTCTACGCCCAGGAATGGGATAGATGTTCGAATTTTCATGGGTTTAGAAGAATATTATAAGAGATTCATCAAGGATTTATCTAAAGTGGTACATCCTATCATGTCGTTGAAGAGAAAGGATGTGAAGTCTGCATGGTCTGAGAAATGTGAGCAAAGTTTCTAGTGCCTCAAGGAATTGCTCACCAATGCCCCTATTCCAAAGATTACAAAACTGGATAAGGATTTCTTAGTTTGCATTGATGCTTGCATCGAAGGGCTCAGAGGAGTACTTATGTAGGAAGAACATGTGATATGTTATGAAACTTGAAAGTTAAAGGATCATGAGAAAAACTATGCAACATATGATTTGGAGCTAGCAACCATAGTGCATGCCTTGAATATGTGGCAACACTACCTACTCAAAAGAAAGTTTGAGTTGCGCACTGATCACATGGTCTTGAAAAAAAAAATTATCAGCCGAATTCGAATGCCCAGTAGGCTAGGTGCTTAGAATTTCTCAATAAATTCTATCTTGAGATCAAGCATATTAAAGGTAAAAAGAACAACGTTGCTAACATGCTCAGCAGAAAGTCTCATGTCGCATACAACACAAGATCTTGATTTTGATACAACACCAGATCATAGTACAGGCATCTCTCGTGAATAGGACTTGATACAACACAATGTCCTAGCTTGATACAACACAAACTTCCTAAACTTAATACAACATAAGTTCCTTACTTAATACAACATAAGTTTTTGAACTTGATACAACACAAGTTTCGGACTTGATACAACACAAGTCTCCTGGAGAATGACTCTTGATGTTGTACATTTAACATCTCCTTGGGAAAACATCTAAAGGTGCACTGGTACTGATACCACGTAACATGGTGGAAGAAGAAAAAATCGTGATGACCACCTTGAATGGTCTCCCAAGGGATTAGGACTCCTTCATTAAAGCAATATGTGCTAGAAGGAAGTTGACCAAGTTCAGTAGATTATGGGAAGAATGTGTACAAGAAGAAGAAATAATAGCAAACAGAGAAGAGAAGTTAAATGACAATGAAGACCAAGCTTTGGAAGCCCATACAAAGAAAGGAAAGAACAAAAGAAAGGATCGTGAACAATCTTCTAGAAGAACTCAAAGATTTCAAAAGGACTATAAGGGACTTCTCATTCTTTGAATGTTTTGCCTGTCACAAGATGGGACACATTGTAAGAAATTGTCCCCTTAAAGATGAATAGTTTAAGAAAAGAAACAAAAAGTTTCATGCGCATGCAATTGAAGATGATGACCCAGTTGAGAAGAAGGCCAGAAAAGAAGAAGAGACTCCAGTGAAGAATATGTCTTAATTTCAGCTCTCACAGGTTCAGATGCACATGGAAGTGACACTTGGCTCGTGAACAGTGGTGCCTCCAAGCATATGAAAAATTACAAAGACTCCCTCTCATGTCTATTGCAAAAGAATTCTCCACACAAAGTAAATCTTGGAGACGGTTACCAATATCCCATCAAAGTAATAGGAAAAGCTTCTTATAAGTTGGATTCTCGGAAGTCCATAAACATGAAGGAAGTTCTATTTGTTCCAAAAGGACGACTCTACAAATTAAAGGGACATTTAGATTCAATCCCTAACAACTCATGCCAAGGAGGAGAAAGACCACAAAGATGAAGATCGCGCTCCATGAAAGAACCTCTTATCCAGCATTTGATAAGAAGGGATGCAGCTGTGAATGAAAAAGAAGGGACACACAGATTTAGCATCAATACACAATTCCATGTGATCTATGGTGTAGAAGACTTGCTCTGCATTGTCGATCGTGAGGAAGATAGGCACAGGTCCTCAAGATCATATTGTGGAGTAGAACACACTATCAGAGACTCTAGTAATCACTGCAAGGAGACAAAGATCAAGAGGGATTCTACCAAACAAACAAAGATAAGTATTTGAATTTTGTCATTTCATGTATATATCTAGTTTCTTAAATGATTTAGTTCAGTTATGTACATATTTATGTTCCTAAATTTAGGAAATGTATAATGCATGTTAGAGTGTTTGCATTGATGAACAATATGGGTAAGTGGCCTATAGTGTTATACAACATTCCATTGCTACTTGTTTAGAATGAAACATCTTTGTTGACATGTTGGGAATAGTGCACACTCTTAATTATGTTTTGGTAGAGATGGAAGGCATATAGAAAGTTACATATCTATACAGGATATGGATAAATGTTGTGTTGAAGCATTGGCTAAGATAGTTGCATGATTGTGTGACATATGTCTTTATGCATAAGAATTTGTCATTATTAATATGTTTTGAAAAATATGAAATGTTTCTAACCATGCAACTAAATTTGACTTATTGGAAGGATCGTATGCAATCACCTACAAGAAAAGAATGATGAGAACAAGTGACGACGATTCAGCCATAACAATCAAAGTAGATTTACTCAAATGAAGCACATGAAGAAGAACTTGAAACTCCCAGAGTCAAAGGCACAATTATAGAAGAGGGGACTTCAGAAGAACATGATGACCATGATATGATCAAGCCACAGAAACCTATAGATCCACCCTAAGAAGCAAACACCCACAAGAGAAGACAAGCTTGGGCACGAGAGATCATCCAAGATGCAGAGAAGTATGTTGCTCCATATGTGACTTCTAGAGAAAGTGAGAAGCCTCAAACACACTCCAGTTATGTAGCATTGTTGTGTGGCATCATTGATACAGAGTCTTCCAGCCATGAAGAAGCAACTGAGAAGAAATAGTGGAAGGATGCTATGATAGAAGAATACCAGTCGATCATGAAGAATGATGTCTAGGATGTGGTTCCAAGACCTGAAGGGAAGTTTGTACTGTCTTCCAAGTGGATCTACAAGATCAAGCATGCAACAGATTGCAGCGTCGAGAAATCCAGATCAAGGTTTGCGGTTTCTCTCATAAAGAGGGAGTTGATTATGGTGAGACGTTTGCTCCATTGACCTGACACATTTCTTCAGCGACATAGAAGTGCATATCGAGCAACCTCCGGGACTCGGGACTCTCTATAGAGAATCACATGTGCGCAAAAGACTTTGTACGGGCTCATAAGGCACCCATGGAATAGCACATACAGATACATGAGGAGCTTGAGGATCACCTAGAATGATGTATATCTCAACCTTTGCTACAAGGTTGAAGATGAGAAGCTCATAGATGAGTGCAAGAGGAATTTACAACAAAGTTAGAGATGGAGGATCTTGGTATCTAGGGACCTCGAGAGATGACAGATGTATACACAAAAGATCAGCAGCGAAGGAGACTATAAGTCCCTCCAGTGCAGAATGTCCTAATGCAAAGAGTACAAGAGCAGAGGGGGGAATGGTGCTCCGCTTCAAAGGGAGTGACTACAATAGGTCTTAGAGTTTGAGAATCTTGACATGATTCTTAGGATTAGAGGTGTGGCGGAATCCAGAGGAGATTTTCCTTAGCCAAGGAAAATATGCAGTTGAGATTCCGAAGAGGTTCAAGACTTTAGCTACATTGATGGCATCGAACTTGAAGTTGTTGTGTGATCCTACTTCAGAGACAGTTGATGCCATGATCTATAGGAAAATGATGGGTTTGTTGATGTATTTGACAAATACAAGACCAAATATGTGTTTTGTTATGAACACCTTGAGACAATATATGGTGGAGCCTAGACATGTTCACTTGACTGCAGATACCTAAAGGCTACATTGGATTATGGCCTCAAATATGCATTTGATAGTGAGATCATATTACACGGTTATGCGAAGTCAGATTGGGCAAGCGTGTTGTAAACAAAAAGAACACTTTAGGATGTTGTTTCGGTTTGGGATCAGGTGTGATCTCGTGGCTCAACATAAAGCAAACTACCGTTTCTCTCAGTATGGCAGAGGATGAATATATTGCAGCATGTTCAACTTGTAGTGAAGCAATCTGGCTTCGAAAGTTGTTGACATGATTGTTTGATACCGAGATAGATGTGATTGATATCTATTGTGATAACCAAAGTTACATCAAGCTGTCAGGAAACTCGGTGTTCCATGACAATCGAAGCACGTCGAGATCAAGTATCACTACATCTATGATATGGTGCAGAAGGGATTTGTAAATCTCCAGTATGTTCCTACATAGGAACAAGTTGTTGATGTGTTGAGGAAGTTGTAAAGCTCCAATATGTTCCTACAATGAAAACAACTTGTTGATGTGTTGAATAAGCCTTTGTCTAGAATAATGGTTGAGTACTTTAGAGACAAGCTTGGTGTAGTCCGAAAAGACCTCCCTCGTAAGAGAGAGTGATGATGATGCTAATGATGTGGTTTCCTAGAGCCATAGTGTGGTAGCTCAGTCTAGGATTGATATGCCATCCTGACAAGGACTGTTTGATCCCAGGGGAATTGGTATGTCAGTCTAACAAGGCATGTTTGATCCTAGGGGGATTGGTATGTCTAACTAGGCTTGTTTGGTCCAAAAGGATTAGCAAGTCAAACAAGGCCTTTTTGGTCCCCAGGTAGATTGGTATGTCTAACTAGGCTTGTTTGGTCCAAAAGGATTAGTGAGTCAGACAAGGCATGTTTGATCTACCAATGTGCCCACTATAGAGTTGCTCTAGATGTATGATGATGATGATGATGATGTTCCAGCAGTCACAAGTTGATGATGCTCCTATTGATGATGATGATGTTCCATATTGATGTTGATGATGATGTTCCAGATATATGATGTTGATGTTGTTCCAAAACTTCCTATGATATATAGATTCACCAATGAATTGTACAGTTGTTGTTGTTGATGTTGAAGAATACCTTCCTTGTTAAGAGGAAGTGGTAAAGAAATGTAAATTCAAAAGATATTCTTCTTGTATTTCTATTGTACTTTTATTATATTATTATTATTCCTCCTAGGAGAGATGTCCTTGATGTAATTGGTCATGTAAAAATATTGAGGTAAACCTCTGTTGTAAGTTGGGTCAATAGTACCCACAAAAATATTATATAAATGTTATTTTGAGTCTCCATAGCTAAGTCAGCCTTATTTAGATCAACCGGGCGACCTAGTCAAGTAAAAAGGTCACTCACTTTAGGGGAGGCGCTCCCCTCATTTACACACACATCTCACTCAAGCAAATGCACAAGAGAGGGAGTGAAGAGGTCTGCTGGAGATAAAAAGTTACTAGTCTTATTCTTGGGGTTGTTGATTGTACTTGGTTGAATTCTATATTGAGGAAGTTTTGTTGGGTTTTCTCCTTTGTGGTTTCCCTGGATAGATCTCTATGTTCTTGTGTTGTTGTGCTTGTCTTTCTTTCAGTGATCCTATTGCATATGGTTATGATGTTAATAGGATAAATGTTTTAAGATCTTGTATAACCATTAAAATTCTAGCAGGGTGGCCTTGTCCAAGCAACAACATAGAGCACGGTCCAAATTATCCATTGGAAGCTTCCTCCAATGGGATTTAGATGTTAGGGGAGCAAGTGCTAGTGTATACTGACATTCTTGCATTATTTGTATACTAGATTCTGGGTCCATTTCTGCCAAATCTATTTTTTTGCTAGCAATTCTCAATTGTAGGTCTTAGATTAGAGCAGTACTTTAGTCTATTTTACTTTATGCATCTTTCTTTATCTAGGAGGCATTTTTTGCACTCCCACTATGTACCAGCGCTATTGTACTCAACAGTCTCGTTGACCTACTTTTGTGGTCATTTGTTGAACATTAAATTTAGTATCTCATCTTATCAGAAAGAATAGGCAAATAATCTTCAAATGTCTTTGAAAAGGACACCAAGAAGGGGGCTGGGAATAAAGAACTTGGGCTTGTTTTCAAGAGCACTATCAACGAAAGGAGGCTGGAAGCTCATCAACAAGACAGAGTTCTGGCAGCATATAATGATTCAAATATACATAGCCCCCTTGCGCCTGGAGGATGGGATTCACCTGCTGCATAAGCCTCACAAGGAGGGATTAATTTTTTTGGAAGGCCATCATCACCTTTTTCAACCTCGTCATAAAGTACTTCTACTGACAGATAGGGAATAAAAGAACTGCTAGACTGGAAGCCAAGGAGTTGGTGGGAAATGCCCCAAACTATAAAATGCCAAGACTCCACCAAGAAGAGATCACCCGTAACCATTATCAGAGTTTCTCAGATGTCGCAATCTCAATGGCACATCCAGCTCTATATCAATTATATTTGGCCAGCATGGACATCGGTTTGAGTGAGTAGGCTCCACACAATGGACCATCTTTAAAGTACAACTCGTCAAGGCAGGCACAAAACTCAACAGAAGAAGAGGATTGTCTTCTATGGGATGCAAATTTAAAGAATCAAGTTTATTTAGTAACGCTTGGATACCGGTCCCAATAAAGAGTGATCAATGCAGAAGAGATTAGAGCATGGTAGAATTAAATTGGAAAGCAAACGCCCCTCCAAAATCAAGAACTTTCCAATGGCTTGCACTCAAAAACTCAATCCTAGCATGGGATAATCTCCAACGAAAGAACTGGGAATTGGGAAGTTGTTGAGACCGTATCTCACTTTTTCATCCACTGTCAATTCCCCAAGCAAGTTTGAAGTGTTGCAGGAACTTTGACAGCTTGCCAAATCCAACGGGATGGTCAAGACATCAGAATGGCCTGGGGAATTGGATAAAAGGGAAGAAGAAGGCGGAAGAGGCCTTTCCACTTCTGGTTATCTGGTCCATTTGTCATGCCAGAAATGAGACTCTTCCAAGGGAATACCCACAGCTCTCTCTCAGTTTTTCACAGGTTAAAATCACGATCATAGGATCCCTCCCTCCAACTCAACAAATCAAATCCCAGGTATTGGTAGAGCCAACTCTGGATTTAGATCAGACCGATGGATACTTTGATAGGGCAGCCAGAAGCAATTCTGAGCAGAGTGGATGAGTCAATTTATAAGGCTACCTGACAACTCCAAAATCAGCTTCATGGTAGGATTGGAATGTGAAACAAACAACCAGGCAGAGCTGCTGGCAGTAAATGCCCTCCTCACTCTAGCACTGGAAAAGGGATTGCCAACATGGAGATAATGAGAGACTGCAAAGTCATCATAGGGTTAAAGGGGACCTTGCAGGTTAACATCATTCACCTATAAGCAAGTGTGAGGATGACAAAAGATCTCATATCCAGATGCTTTAACATACCATTCACCCATATACATAGGGAGGTCAACTCTGAGGCAGACCCACTGGCCAAGGCTGCCGTCAACCTGGAAGCAGCCAGTCTTGAGATAAGATCTTTCTTGAGGACTGGTCAGCCACGCAGCCAGATCCATATTATAATCATTGGGCAGAACTGCTCTTCTGTATTGGGAAAGCTCCTCTGTTTATTACTTTGTATATGCAGGGTTAAACTTCATGTTCCTTCTCCTCAGCTATAATGAGACCATCCACTCTCAGATCTTTGCTGCTGCTGCCCTATTTTCTGATTTCCTTTTGAATCCTGGCAGGACATTAAATACCAGTGATGATACAAGGCATAATACCCATTTCAAATGTACTCCTTTTACTCAATGTATAAAAGGTGTGGACCTTTCCCCCCCAAAAAAGAACTCTAATTCCAATTATTTGATTCCACAAATCAATAACTCTTGCTAGTAGGTCCTCATCCTAGAACTGCTCTGTGTTAAATCCACTTAAAACTTGACATTTGTCTTGAACTACACTACACAGAATATCAACAGGTGTTAAATTTGGATCTATTAAAAACAAGAGCATTTACGCTCTCCCTACATAATAGGGAACCTAAAAACTAAAAATTAAAATAATCACGTAAAGAAAGCAAAGCTCTTGACAGTAAACAAACCCTCCAAGATTGAGCAAAAGTTATAGCATCAGTTTTGACTCTTGGGCCTCTACTCCAATGCAATACAATGAAAAAGTATCATTTCCAGTTATGCCAATATCACCTAAATCAATCGTGACAATACATGCTACTATTAACAGAACACAAAACTGTGTATTTACAAGCATATCATACTGCCATGCGATTTAACTGATATTTGCCTGTCCTTTAAAATCTATTTTGGTACCAATCTAAACTTGTCTAGATCCCTCAAAAAGCACCCATCAAATTTTATTTTATGGTCAAAACACTACTAGCTTCCAGGCCATAAGGAGGCAAAAATAGTTTCATATTTACTCAAACAACGTTATTTCTGAAAAAGCATGTTACCTTGGCATGTTGTAAATACTATTAACTATTTCAATATTCACATATTATCTGAACCTGTTATTATCTGGACGACTTGTACCACGACGTATAAACGAAGAATTTGAACATTCTCTGCCACTGTATGAAGAATTAGATACTTGAGAGGAGCAGTCCTTTGCCCAATGCCCAGCTTGGCCACACTTGAAGCAGGTGTTGGATGCAGTGGATCTCTCCCCTTGTCTGGTGCCAGAAACTCCAATAGGACCTGACAAAGAGTTTGTACAGTCTTTGGCCCAATGACCATCCATTCCACACTTGTAGCAGCAAAGTGAAGGTCCAGTTCTTCCAGGATTACTCGGTGTGTTATCATTGTTAGAAGAGAAAGCAGGAGCCACAGATGGCAAAAGATTACTAATTGAATTCAATTCGTCACACCATTTGAAGAACTTGCAAGATCCTTCCCCCTGCAGGGTGTAATGATAACAGATCAGAATAATATTTCTTGTCCTACCTACTGTAAGCACATTGCAGAAAATTTCAAGCAAAAATAGAACCATTCACATATAGCATAAGAATGCATTCAAGTTTAAGAAAAGCCTATTGCTTCTGGACAAAAAATATATAACATTGTTCAAACTACATTCCAGCCTAGATCCATGTTAACTTTGGATCTATCAAAAACCAACATGGATAAAACAGAAATTGAGAGACAAGCCTATCAATGCTTAAAAGATCCTTAGTTAAGATGGATCTACACTGGTACTTGCATATATTAATGTTTGGTATTCTTTTCTTGAAATTTCAGTTTACATTACATATTTTATTTATTTTTATATTTTGATTTCTAATCATGGATGGCACATCTCTAGACTCACCTATAATGCGCTGTTATTTTTTTATTTTTTATAAATATTATATTGGGCTAACTTATGCCAGGTATCATCTTAGTACTAGACATGGCCATTACAAATCTCCCTCATTCTGAAGTGTAGAATGCACCTTGCCTCTGTCGGTGCAACAATATGAAAAATAAAACATTTATTTTATGCAAAATAGTAATTTATTGCTTAGGTTCCACAGAATTTAGGCAATGCTGCTAAACTATATGATGCCCGTTTTAGTTGGGAGCCCTATTTCAGAAAAACAGAGGTTAAGATTGCATAATATAGACAGTTTTAAGCCCAATGGACTAGCTTGCCTGATTGAGTGCTTTGAGCTTCCGCCAGGATGCCTCGTGGTTGATTCCCTAGGCTAGCTGCCTCTGTTGCGTGTCTCAACTAATGTCCCTGCTCTGTCAGGTGCCGCAATCCTCCCTGATGGGTTTGTATTGGGTACTGTTACAGTGTTACCTCGTCAACTTGCATCTAAGTGGAAAAAGTCTCAATCCATGGATGCAACCCAGGGGTAACCAAAAGGGGCTACCGACTGTCACTTCAATAACTCCCTCTCTACACTTCAGGTTGGCTCTCCTCCATCTCAAGGGGGTTATCCCTACATAAGATTGCTAAGGCTATGGCATTGAGGCTCAAGGTGATACAAGGAGAGTAAACTTTAGCAAAATGAGTATAATATAGAAAATAAAGGTATAATGTATAGTTGTATATTCCATCTTTGTTGTACATCTTGGTACTGGCGCGCATCCTGCCATCAATATAACCATAATAGCACCAACAGAACTATAGATATTTGCTTCAATAGCAAGATGGATATTCCTGTAGATTAATAAGCGGTTGGATGAAAGAGATTCTTCTTACAGAAATGTTAAAAAAATTCGAAGGGCAAACCACCTCGGCTGCACCAAGTCTTATTTACGAACTCTATTTTTCATAGCTGTCTGTTTTGTTACAGCAACAGCTTGAGAATCCAGAGATTCTCAAGCACGTTGCCCATGAATGTATTAAATAGTCTGTTATGGGATATTAGTATATTACCTATAAAGAGTAGGGACTTCCTTCCTATATAAAAGGACAGGGAGAGAAAAATGAGAGATCGGAAGTCCGAGTAGTTGTAATACTTTGTTTTCTGCTAATTCAATAAAGTAATCCTGTTTAGTAATTGTGTTCACGAGTTTATATTACTGTCGTGAGCTGAGTATTCAATCGTCGAACTCCTGCTAGCCTTGCTCTACAGAGGAAGGGCCCACTCTAGAGTAGCAGGTGTTGTTTACTGTCTCTAGCATTAGTTTAGCTAGTTTTTGTTTTGTTATAGCAAGTGTGTTATTTTTCTGTTATAACGTTACTACAGAATTGTGTTTGCTATGAAACCATGTTGCTACAGAACTGCTAACAACTTACTGCTACAGAACTGTTAACAACTTGTTCCAGAACTATTATACTATACGATACAGAAGTATGAATGTATCAATGTGTGTATGCTACTACTGTTGTAGTTAATGATAAGTGTGTGATTGAATGTTCTTTACTTTCATGGTTCAGTTTATTGCTTTCCTGCAATTTAGTCTAGTTTTACTTTATTAGAAGTAAAATTGTGTTTCTGGATAGGCTTTAGGAGCATGTCCGAACTCAAAATTATAATCGCTACTGAAGCTCTGCATATATTTTGAATGATACCTCGCACGCATACTAGCCCCAGGTTGATAATTAAATGTACTTACTAGCTAGGTGCCCTGTTTCAATTAATAAGGTATATAGCAAGATTGCCGTTGTCACTAGAGGAGCCAGAGTTCAAGAAGAGGGAAAAGTACAAATCTGTATTTTTATAGGTGTACATCCAAACCATACAGCAGCCATACAACACTGTACAGCAAGCCATACAGACCATATTTTTGCAGCATCCATTTCATATTTTTCTGCAGGTTGAACACCTCTTTAGAAGGGTTGTACAGATTTACAGAGGACGATTTGGCTAACCGTGCAGATAATAAGTTGGAAGATTGTGGAGGTTACCATATAAGCTTTGATTAAGAATGATAAGTTGATTTGAAGGAAAAATTACCTGTGTATGTGTGTCCTTTGATTCTTCTGTACATACTCAGTTGCTTCAGAAAAAACTCCGTAAAAGCTCGAAAAAATTGCATAATAGCTCTAATATTGAGCAAATCCTCAAAGATACGTTTCTGTAGAAACTGTTTGATCATGATCAGTTTCTCCACCATTCTGGCCTGAGCCAAGGCATTCCGATGCTTTGTTCACAAATCATCCACTTCTAACTTAAGCTCACCTATAAGCTTATTTAAGTCATGAGCCTTTTGCTTTGCTTTGTTCCCTGTTGCACTGCATATACTTTAGTTGATTATTTAATCCACCAATTTGTATAAATTTACTCTAACAAATAATGTAAAATCATCAAAGGGGTGAGTGTGCTCTTGAGGAATGTGCAAGAATAGATGTGACCTCCCATTCAACAAAGAATATAATAAACAGCAAATAGCACGTGCCCTTGAGAAGTCTGCCAGAGTGGTTAGAGGCCCATATACAAACATCATAACTCCTAAACTCGTTTTAGGAAGAAATGCAAGGCGGTTATCAGACTCCCCCTCTAATTATTTAAATATTTTCCAACCCTATTTCTTTTTTAATTCCTAAAAATTTTAATTTTTTACTTTCCTTTGACTTCATTCCCGACCTCCTCAACGGCTCAACCCTAACTGCTCGTTCCATTTATCCTGTTCATTAAACACCCCTCTACTCTTTCTCAACATATTACCTAAGCCACCTAGTTCGAATTCGTGTTCGAGTTCGACGACCTTGAAGTTCGTCAAAAATTCGGCAATGAAAATTTTGGTGATAAAATTCGACATTAAATTCAAGAGTATAAAATTTGAAAATTAAAAAATATATATATGAAATTTTTTAATAAAATTCAATATGATTATTAAAATCATGATAAAAATGAAAATTAAAAACATTAAAATATCATTGCTAAGGCACTTTAACTATAAAGTAAAAATAATAATAAATGTTTTTTAAATTTTTTATATGTAATATGATCTATTTAATAATAATTTATTCATAAATAAACACTTTATATTTAAAAAATTATACCAACATTAATCTTTAATGATTGAACATATATTCCAATGTTGAACTTTTAACTTCTTGTCAAGAATTTAGAGGATCAGGCAAAGGCCAAGCAAATAATCAAACCAACGGCATGGCGGCAAGCAAATCACGGTGGAAGGAATTTTCACAGAAAGACTAGCGACAAGGTGGTGAGCAAATCCTGATTGAAGGAAATTTCGCAACAATCTCTGCTCGATTGCTACATACTTATAGTTCCGGTCGTGGTTGATGGCGTAGCAAAGACTCCACAGTCCAGACTTAGATCGACGGCAAGAGAATTCTATGACACGTTTCAGTTCAATTATATAACACTTTTTTCCGTCGAATTTAAATGACTCCTTAATTTAATTGTTGTAAAAATCAAATTGGTGTTTGGGTTGAAGTGCACCATTAAATTTGGCAAACTTCAAGGAACAAATTCGCCCGCTGATAAAGTTCGCCAATTTTTTATTTTGAAAGTTAAAAATTGGCGAACGCGGTGACTTAGCATATTACAGCTTCTTCTTGACCCTGATAATCGGTGAAGTATCCACCCGAAACATTGGGTATTCTAAACTTCAACACAGTGAAATCCAGAAACAGATATCACAAAAAATGTGTTAGTATTTAATAGACAATCAACAGAAAATTCTAGATCTACAGTAGGCAATTGATTGAGTGTGTAAATGATGTATTCATGCCATAAAAAATTGTAGGAATAAATCAGATCTCTGAATTAACACATAAAAATGTTAAAGAGTGCTGAAAAACGATATAAAATACACAATGAACAACTCAGAAAACAGTTTATAATTTAACCCAACTTAAATGGAAATGAAGTTAGCTCAAAAAGGGCTAAATTGAAGCAAATCTGGAAATAGTTTCGCTTCAAGTAAATTATACCATGAACTGCCCTAAAGATTAATTTTATGATGCAAAAATCAGCATGTGGTAATGCAAAGTAGAGTCAGCCCCCTTGAAGAGAATTAAAATCAATTAATTTCTTAAACTTTGTTTGAACCTTTTATGCTTAAGGTAAAGATAATTTTCCAGATTTATAAAAAAAAAATTATTTAGAATGGCTAAAAGAAGGAATAATATCACTTGACTAGTGCCTAGTTGATTAAAGAGAAAGCGATGGGGTAATAGAGGAAGCATGTGAGGTTTTACTATCAAAGGAAGCATTCAAAAACTAAAATCATCTAACAAAATCTGCATGCAAAGTTTACCAATTCTACTACAAGTAACATATATCAAGAACTGATTATAAATCTATCTAGTAAATAAAAATTAGCAAAACTTTGAATTGAAAAATAAGGTGTTTACCCCAATCTTCTAATGCAGCTATTCACCGCTTGTAGAAGAACTCCATAGTTGACATCAAGCACCTATAAATAGAACTATACACAACCAATACTCTAACACTAAGAAATTAAACAAAAGTAACAAGAGGAATTTTATTCTCCATGTTCTAACAACCTTTACAATGAGAGGAGAGTCTCTTACATAGGAAGAGAGACTAACTAATTCCTCAAGAGAAATTAATAAAATACCCCATGGCATGGTTGAAATACCAAATCCCTAACTAATTTGACTATGTAAGGAGGGGCACACCACTAGAATAGGTGGAGATAATACATGAGATGAGATAGTAACTGCAATAAGTGGAATGCTTCAATAGATATGGTCAAAATGAGTTAACGCAAGGCCAAAACCGTAGGTTTTGATCAATTAGCCACTACATAAGAGAATTCCCTCATCAAACGTGCATGAAACAATGCGCCAAACTCCTCACAATAAGGTCACCCTCTAACAAGTTAACAACCAATCAATAAATGTTGAGTGCTCCAAGAAAAGTGGCATGTATGAGCTAGGTGAGGTCTCCAATGTGCAATGTACCATCAAGAAGAGTCAACAAGTGGACGAAATGGTCCTCAAATGGTGGAGCGCCCTCATTAATGTAAGATGCCATCTGCCTCAACGGTCCAAGAAAGTCAAAAACCCTAGAGCACTCCATGGAAATGTGCAACAAACTTCTCAAGAAGCATGCCAAAGGTCCAATACATAGTCAAACCTCATGCCAACTCACCCAAGCCATCAATACATCATGAAAAAGGGTTGGCCCTCTCACATGTGCCAAATAGATCACCCATATGTGCCTCAAGCCTCCCACATGTGCATGAAGAAGGAGGGTGCATAATCAAAAGGGAACTACTAGTCAACCATAGAACATCAACCAAGTGCTAAGGCATGTATTTTTCCTAGGGCACCAGCCTAGGAAGCCCCAACAATGTATAACTTAAGGAAAATGCCTTCAAATATTGTAAAACGTTAACATGAAAAGGTTAGTAAGAGCACTTTTCTAATTATTAATAATAATAATAATAATCTACTTTTAAGGTCACAACCAAGCCATATACCAATCTAGTGTATGAGACCCCCTTGTTTGTGGAACAAGGGCCCCACTCTATCCGGCAATTTAACTACTAAAGTATATAGAGGTGTACATACCCTACCCCCTTTGGATTTGAATCTATGACCTCTTAGGAGGAAACACATGTTCTTTTAATTAATTATCCCATTAACCTTAAAATTACCTGTTACACCTCATAACTACTGCAACGTTCCAGCAACGTCGAACCTAGAGCAAGGGGTTCAAAAAAATTTGTAAAGGCCAAAGTGGATTATATTGTATGGATATTTGGATTAGGGGTTGTTGTCTCCCTAGATTGGTTATGGAAGGCTCCCTTGGTTTCACTCTTACAAGCACCTAGCTTAGTGGGGCATAGCTGACTACCCCTTCTGTGTGTGGATGATCCCACCATGCAAAGCTTTAAGCCCATGGATTGGTGTCTGGGGCTTCTAGGGGTGACCCACTGGGGCACATGACCACAATGGATTTTATTATGCAGAGGTGATTGCGTTTTGTAAAGGGATATTATACCCTTTCTAGCACACCTCCTTGACCCACTTGGACCTCATTCTAGCACAAAGAAACCCCTCCTCTAGTTCTTTGGCCTATGACATCATCCTTCGATAGTTGAGCCTAAAAGCTTGGAAAGCGGGCGTTGAGGGATATTCAACATTTTGGGGTTAATCGAGGCATGACGTCCCCCTTTGGCACACTATTTCACTATGTGAAGCCTTATTTTAGTCTATTTTAAAGCTTGTTTCCCAACTTGTGGGAAAATTACCCTAAAAATAGTCTAATTCTAATTGAACTTTATTTTAAACTTGTAGGCTCAAAAATTAAAAGGTTGAGGATGAAAGCATATAATAGATCACCTCTCCTCATTGTAAAATCATAGAACAAGGGTTCAAATATGTTATTTTCTCTTTTTCTCCTACTCTATGAGTTATTGATGAGATGCACACTTCTCCTAGGAAGCTCTTTCTGTAGAGTACAGTTTCGGGAGTTATTCTCCATGACCTTATGTTGTATTAAGGTCTAAGACTTATGTTTAGATCAAGTACAGAATCTACGTTGTAATTAGGTTCAGACCTTCTCCTTGACCTTATGTTGTATTAAGGTCTGAGATTTGTGTTGTATCAAGTTCGAAATTTATATTGTATTAAGTTCACATGACATTGTCATATTCGGGAGAGATGCTTGTACTAAGATCTTATGGTCCAAGTCACCTGGTTTGAGTTCGTGTTCGAATTCGGAGACCTTGAAATTTGACAAAAAATCGGCAAGAAAAAAATTGGTGATAAAATTCGAGAAAAAATTCGGCAATAAGTTCGATTATAAATTTTGGTAATTAAAAATATTTTATATTATATATAAATATTAAATATAATAATGATATGTATAATATTAACTAATAACTATGTGTGGTAAGATTGGATCAAATATGATCAAATAAATCTCAATCATGATGGAGGATAGGAGAGCGATCGGATGGAACCATCTCTGTATGGTGCTATGATGAGGAGGTAGGGTTGCTTGGCCAGGCCTTGGCCTGAGCGCTGACCTTCTCCTTGTCAGTAGTCTGGAGGGCGGAGAGCCACATATGGGGTATACATTTACTGCACCGCTTTATGCCTCCCGCTTATCGATGGGGGTTTTGTTTAGGTCGCCTTCTAAGGTAGCCGGTGGGGTTTTCCGATCTGTTAACTAGGTTAACTTTTTCTTTACCAGAGGTCGGTGGTGGCAAATCGGGGGTTTAGTCCATCATGGATGCGTATGCGTTGACTGGGGGTGGGAGATCGGGCTTCAATCTGGTGGTAGGAGGCGGATTTACTACGTTTTACTATTACCTTTCTCCGACGAAGGGTTTTTTCAAGTGATCGTTATGGGTTTGGACGACGAGGTGGACTACTCGACGGATCCAGTGCCGAAAGGTATCTTTCATTTTTCCTCGGACAGTTTAGGGCTGGGTGCCTCAGGTGCTCAAAACTGCTGGGACGACGGTTTTCTTCCGACCTCTTTGCAGTCGGATTTGCGGGGGGGGGTTCACCATCCAATTTCTTCGTTGATTTCACTACACCTGCTCATGGGGAACCTGTTGTGCTTCCGGTGTATGGGGAAGCGGGTGCTTTGGCATGTAACCCTTCTGCGGACGTTTTACCTTCCTTGGGCGGTGACTTTCCTGGTTCTGCAGAAGCGGTGGATTCGTTGATCTCCAATGTATTTGGTGCTGAGGGTTTGGACTTGCATGCGAATGGCGCAGAGGAGGTTATTGTACAGGGTTTTTGCGGTTCTACTCCAGAGGGGGTTGTGGGGGGACATGAGGTCCATGTACGGGAAGGCAATTCTCCGGGAGTAAGAGCATCTGGGGGTGGTTCGGAACCGCAGGGAGCTAAGGCTATGGAGCGTGGGAATAAAAGGCATCGTAAGGCTTTTGTTAAGAAGCGGCGGGTGGCTTGCTCATATGCACTGGGGGAGGACATTCGGTGGTCCCAAATCGTGCAGATGGATTCAATGACAGTGGTTGGGAAGATTATTGGCAAGAATGTTTCTATTCCGGTGATTGAGAATTGGTTAAATTCTACATGGGCTAAACATTTGGGGGTAATTCTTGAGCTGGAAGGCTTGACTAGGGGCTGGTTCGCTTTAAATTTCACACAGCAGGAGCATGTGAACTAGGTTCTAGCGCGAAACTGGATTATTGAACAATGTCCTGTATTGTTTAAAACCTGGACCCCAACATTTGATGCCTCTCGCGAAAGGGTGGATGAAGCGTCAATTTGGGTTCGGCTTCCGGGTTTACCAAGGCAGTATTGATCGGAGGAACATTTCAGCTGTATCGGCAACATCCTGGGGACATTCCTAAAGGCGGATTTGTCATACAAAATTACGAAATTGCACAGGGTGGCTCGGATTCTTGTCAATATTAATGTGAGGGAAGGCTTGTATGAAGAGATTCATCTTTCCTGGGGAAATACTTTCTTCAAACAACGGTTGGATTATGAAAATATTCCCTTTCGATGCCGCAGGTGTCATGCTTATGGACACCTCGCGGTGGATTGCAGCCTTGGGGTGCGCACGATCAATGGACATGGTAATCAGCGGGGTTCACGTGGGACTTGTTCGAGCCATGGGGTGTCCTCGCCTTCTTTGGGTCCCTCTTCGTCTGAAGCTGAAGAGATGCACACGGATGTGGTGGCTCCCGTTCATACTGCGGTGGAAGAAAATTTAATCCCGGAGGCTGTGACCGCAGGGGCGATTGTTGAAGAACATCCAGATTTGGGGCCAACTCCACCGGGTATCTCTTCTTGCCCCTTCTCCATCTTTAAATGTTTTTGCTAATATTTTTCATGTTTCTGGGATTGACTGGATGGGGGAAAAATTAAAGAATCTTGCTATCTCACCACTCCCTATTGTGGTCTCCACCCCTTCAAATGCTGCAATTATTGAGGAGGTTCCTCTGTTACCCATGGTCTCTGTTGTTGATGTGGTGGGGTCTCCTACCCAAACCGCTCCTGCTGAATCAAGATATTTTCTTAGGTCGGGGAAAAAGGTCCCTCCTGGGGGTTTGGGAATGGATACACCTCCTGTGTCTCTGGGGAGGGGACAGAAATCCTTCCTGGCTAAAGCACAATCTAGGGCACAAAGGGATATGACCGAGGGGAAACAACTTTCTATCGAACGGGCACTTAGAGCTATGCAGGCCCAGAAAAAGGGTCGCCGATGAAGATCATGTCCTTCAATTGTCAGGGTCTGGCAGGTCCCCTTAAAAGCCCTGCATTGCGGCGGGTGGTCGATGTCGAACATCCGGATATTTTGTTGTTACAGGAAACTCTTGGTGGTGGTGATGTGATCAAGGAGAAGTTAGAAAGTTGGTTTTTTGGCTGGACTTTTGTGACCTTGGATGTTCGGGGTCACTCGAGGGGTCTTGCTATGGGTTGGGACACCCGTGTTGTTAAAGCTCTGAATATTTGGGGTATGGATTCGGTTTTGGGTATGACGGTGCGAGGACTGGATCATGGGGATGCTGTTGACGTCTTCAACATTTATGGTCCTTATATTAATCGCATACCCTTCTGGGAAAATATATTCCAACTAGATCTGTTCTATGGTGATTTGGTTGTTATTGGGGGGGACCTCAATTTCTCTTTGGGACAGGCTGAGGTATGGGGGCCTTTTGCTCGACTGGACATACTCTCTGAATACTTCACTCAGAAGCTAATTGAGCGAAACTGGTTGGACATCAAACTAGTTAAACTTAAGCCGACCTGGCAAAACAATAGGTGTGGGGACAGTCGTGTGGCTAAGCGTCTTGATCGTTTTCTGGTTAGTGAGAAGATGCTGGACCGCCAACATTTTATGAAGCAGAGGGTGGGTTGTGGGTCGTTCTGATCATCTGCCCATTTTTTTGGAATATCGAACTGGGCCAGTTAAACCGCCCAGTCCTCTCAAATTCAACAAGACTTGGTTGAAGGATGAATCCTTTCGACAGCTGATTCTTTCAAACTGGGTCTCTTATTCTCTGGGTAATAGATTGTCTGCGGCCTTTCAGTTTGCGGAGAATTTTGTTAGGTTGAAGAGACTCATTAAGAACTGGGCGATGGAAAAAAGGAGAAGAGATGACATTGAGCTGAGGCAGATTGAAATGGCAATTGTTGACATGATGAACATGGAAGGAGGGGGTATGCTGAATCAGGAGACAAAGGACACTTTGGTTGGCTTGCAGGGCCGTAGGAACAATTTACTGCTGGAAAAGGAGGAGACTTGGCGATTAAAGAGCAGGGCTCTTTGGTTGGCTTGTGGGGATGAAAACACAAAAGAAATTCATGCATATGCCAAGGGCAGGAAATTTTTGAATACCATTTGGAGCCTAGTGGATGACAGAGGAAGAAGGCGCAAATCCTTTGAGGAATTGGCTGAGACCAGGGTTGAACACTTTCAGCATTTATTTAAGGCTTCGGCGGGGGCACACATTGCAGAGATCATGCATATTGCTCAAGTTTTTCCTCGATTCGTAGGGGAGGAGGAAAACCTTTCTTTAATGGAAGAGGTCTCTGAAGAAATACTTAAAGTGGCACTCCAAAGTTTTCAGAAGGATAAGAGTCCTGGTCCCGATGGATGGACCATCGAATTCTTTATTGATCTTTATGATGTCTTGGGGGCAGACCTTCTTAAGGTGGTGGAAGATACTCTACTTTCTAGTAGGATCCCGGTCTGTTTCAATTCGACTTTCATTGCACTTATCCCCAAGGTGGATAACCCAAAGTCTCTGCATGATTTCAGACCTATTTCACTATGTAATTGTATATACAAAGTGATTTCAAAGGTTATAGCCCGGAGGTTGAAGGATTTATTGTCAAAACATATTTCTGGTGAACAATTTGGGTTCCTGAAAGGTAGACAAATCCATGAGGCTATTGGGGTGGCGCAGGAAGGTCTTCACAGTATGAAGACTCGCAAAATCAAGGGGGCAATATTGAAGATTGACCTCTCCAAAGCATATGACAAGGTAAGCTAGTTATATATTCATATGTTACTAATTCATCTTGGCTTTGGGATTGCTTTTGTTAAGTGGATCATGAGCTGTATTACTACTGTTTCTTTCTCTGTATTGATCAATGGGGCTGCTTCACCTTTCTTTCATGCGGAGAGAGGACTGAGGCAGGGTTGTCCCTTGTCTCCTCTAACCTTCCTGCTTGTGGCTAAAAGCTTGAGCCGCCTATTGAAGAAAGCACATGGTGAGGGACAGCTGTTCGGAATTGTTGTTGCACAACAGTTGCAAATCACGCACCTTCTGTTTGTGGATGATGTGCTTATATTTTGCTCAGGGAGTGCTCATGATGTTGATACTATTTCCGATATTCTTGGTCTTTTTTCCTCCGCGACAGGCATGGAAATAAATGTTGGGAAGTCTACTTTGACGACTCATGGTATGGAAGATGAGGAAGTTAGACATGTTATTACACATTTCCCTTTTAATCGAGCCACTTTGGATGAGGGCCTTAAATATCTAGGATTTCTGTTGAAACCCAATAATTATCTAAAGAAGGACTGGTTGTGGCTGATTGAAAAATTGGAGAAGCGTCTACATACTTGGAGCCACTGTTGGCTTACTAGAGCAGGGCACCTCATTCTAGTCAAATCGGTACTGGAAGCTATTCCTGTTTATTAGATGTCTCTTTCGTGGATCCCCTTGGGTATATTGGAGAAAGCTCGTAAGATTTGCCTACACTTTCTGTGGAGCGGTCATAAGGATGTCTCGGTTTCTCCATGGGTCAGATGGGAGAAGATTGCCAAGCCAAAATCACATGGGGAATGGGGTCTTAAAAATATCTTTCTTTTTGCGAGAGCTTTGGCAGCTAAAGGGGGTTGGCGTCTGATTCAATCGGAAAACTTATGGACCAAAGTAATGGTTGAAAAATATATCGCCCCAGACTCTATTGTTGACTGGATAACAAACTCTCAAAAGGGACATAAGGGTGGATCGGTCATCTGGAAAGCTATGAATAAATCCTTTGCTGTTATTGAAGATAACCTGAACTGGAAGGTGGGTAATGGAAGGAGTTAGCAGGTGGGCATAGATCCGTGGCTCGAAAGCAATGGAAGGTACAGGTTGTCGAAACCATTGGTGATTTCCCTTAGACAGCATGGTATACATTTTCTGCATCAACTTGTTGCCCCTGTACAGGCGAACCGATGGTCTCAGTCTTGGCAGATCTAAAAGTTTTTTTTATGTTTCATGACTGTCATATAGATCTGTATTCCTGGACTTGAAATTGTGTTTAGCATATACATTGTTTTTTCTATCCTTATTGGCATATTATCAATCTCATGAGTCCATATTTTGTGAGATGATATAGGACTGATCTAAGGCTTATGTAGGATTGATATATACTCATATAGGACTAACATAAGGCTAAAAACATCCTCCATAAGACATGAGATTTAGGGCTGCATGATTGTTTCATAAACCGTGAACATAAGATTACATGGTTGGTGTAATATCCCAAATATTGATATTCTCTAATGCTCTATGATAGTGTTGACTCGCACACTCAATCTCATACAAATTTGCAAAATAATTGTGCATGCAAACTTGCCATGCAAAAATGCCCTAAAATATAGTTGAATTAGGGTTAGGGTTTTACAGAGAGAAATTAACACTTACCACTGATATTCTGGCTAATAATGACTCCAGAGATAGCTGCATGCATAAGGATCCGGATGGGTGGTCTAATAATGCTCTTTTCCTCCAGTGTTACCGCCCTACAGTACCGTAAAAACCCTCCAGACTGAAGGTGACGTTTTTGTAGGAGGAGAGGTTCGTTCAAGCTAAAACTTTCTGAGCTTGTCCGTCTATTGATGCCGGAGAGATGGCCTGGCACATGCAGAGGTTTGGCTGCCTCTAAGTGCCCTAGCGAATTGATTAGCACTTCTGCTGCTCATGCCCCCAACTGATCCGTTTGGCTGATAGCTGCTCCAGGTGAGCAAACTGATGGCTAATAATCACTGCATGCCGTAGGATAGGCCTGCTAAGAAAGATGAAACTGACATGCAGAGGAAATACTGGGTTTTGTGGTCCCAGCGAACCCTTCTGTGTTTCCCCTGCTACTTCCGGCTGCAAAACGTGGATTTGCTAATAACCCTTCGGAATCTATTGGATCTCTGAATGCTGTAGTATATGATGGATGCAATGGATAAACTTGGATGATCTATCCCAATAAGAGACTAGGGCAGATATCTTACTGTCGAACCCTCGCTAGCTGAAGACAGTCTCCAACCCCAACTGTCGCGATTGCAGATTGTGCTGCTGCTCGAAACTCCAAAATCAATCAACAATAACAATAGATATGTCCTTTAGTCCCATAACCCTTCTTAAATAGATCTTCATATGATTTTAGGGTTTGCATGTCACTTTTAGGGTTTATGCTTCACTTTTACATGCATGCAATTCTAATTTGATGTTGACTTTAATACTAACTAAACAAGGCCTGCATGCTCTTCATGCTTTAGGATATGAACTCTAATGGCCTTCTTTCTACACTGATGACTTAATAATACTGAATTGATGTACCTTTCTGCTCCTAGTGCTATTAGTCCTCAGTAATTCCCTTTTATCAAAAACAGAACATTACAGTCCTCCCTCGCCAAAGATTGCTTGTCCTCAAGCAATGCCAACGCAACTCCACAATCAATCAAACTGAACCAACTGAATCCGGGGATGATCCCAGGGTCCCAAATTATCCTAGGAGATCTATAGCACCCTCTGCTCAAAGCACTACACTGCACGGTACCATCACAAAATGTCCCACGGAAGCCTCCTATAAGTAGAGTGACTAACCACAGTGAAAACGAGGTACCATCCCAAGAGACCTCCTGAAATCATCCTCTAGCAATCACTAAACTGCCAGACACTATAATACCAGGGTCCCAAATCAACCTGAGAATTGCAGAGGTCAAAATGCATCCACCGCTACCCTGCGTAGTATCAACACCAGGAGCATCATGTGGACTCCCAAGTAATGCCATCAGTAAACACTGTATCCATCCCTCATAAGGTCTCCCACCTGGATCCCAATGCAAACTTGTGCATCTTTCATCCCAAATATCCAAAGGCTCTTGTGGGACTATACCCTTGGCTAGGAATGTCTTCCCAAGGATCGCCCACTCAATAGGACACCAACTCTTAATCTCTCTCCAATCCAACCCCCAAAAAGGACCTTGTCCATAAGCACCACCACAAAGAATAATCTTGCTAAGCTAACATTCTGCCCTTCTGATTTCAACTGGAATGCTCATATATTGTTGCCCAATTTCTTGATCCTGCCCAACCTGTAAAAACCATCCTCCATTATGCAAATGTGGACTCAAGCTACTGCAAGCCTTATCTTTGTACTCCTGAAGAGGACTGCTTTGAAATGCAATAGTATGTTTCTTCTGCTGCCCCATCAAGGAATCTAACTGCTCTTCGATACTAGAAAGCCTGACCATTGACTCGATGCATACAACTCGAAGAGTTGTAAGCTCAACATCTCCTTGTAATATGGTGTCCCGAAGTATCTTGGTCCTCTCTTTCATTGCTAGAATTCTTTCTTTAACACGTTCAATCTTCTTTCAGTGACTACCATCTGGAAGCTCTATCTCATGCATGTATAAACTCTCCCTAACTGCCATGTGTGATTGGCCACTATATCGACTGTTGTGCCCATTGCCTTGCACCTCATGTATTTCGCATGTCATAACTGTTTGGACTCCTGCTGTAGGTGATGAAGAGTGTACCAACTCCAACTCATCACACAACTTGTCCACAATCTGACTATCAGATGTGCGGGTATCGATAGACTCACAAGATGGCTCTAATGCTATCTCCTCATGCACATCCTCATCATGTACTATTAACTCCAAATGAAGCTCACCGACAACCTGTAGGTGATGAAGAGTGTACCAACTCCAACTCATCACACAACTTGTCCACAATCTGACTACCATATGTGCGGGTATCGCTAGACTCACAAGATGGCTCTAATGCTATCTCCTCATGCACATCCTCATCATGTATTGTTAACTCCAAATGAAGCTCACCGACAACCAGTACTTCATGCTCATCTTTCTTCCCTCCCCCAACTATGCCTTTAAGGAGATCCTCATCCAAATGCAAAGTAGCCAATTTAATGGCATATGTCTCAATCATGGGGTTGAGCTGGAAGTATGTATCCAACTTCTGCACCCAATTCCGAGCTGGGTCACCCAGGGTACCCTCAAAGGTAGGGATAGTCAGTTTCCCTACGGTGCGCTGTAACTCATAGTTCTGGGTGAACGGCCTATTGTAAGCTCTGGGTTTGTTCTTACTTTTAAAGTGGCAGAAGTCAATGAAGGTCACGGCTGAATGGAAGTCATCTCCTAAAGCTCTATACTCTCTCAGATAAGCACTCATGGATTCTTCTGGTTCTACTTGCACTAGAGGCACTACAACTGGACTATCTAAGAATTGAGGCATGGTAGGTCGAGAAGGCTTGTTGTATACATGAGGATGGCTCTGCATGTTGGTATGTAAGTGATCCCCACTACTACTAGTGGATACCCTATCACTATTGGGAAACAAGGGACTGTGTGGGGTGGGCCCATTTTTCTCTATCATTTGCCTGAAGGTACTCATCATTTCTTTTTTCCCAGTAGTGAGTTCTTTTATGGCTAATATGAGACTATTGAAAGTTGTTTTATCATCATCGGCCACTGTTTCTTTGCCCTTTTCGAACCGATACTCTCTGTCCCCCAACTCTATGTCCTCTAACTCCTCTTCTCCTCTATCACTGTTTCTAAACCTCTGTCTCCGGTAAGTAATGTTGTATTGGTCTTCTGAATTCATTTACACTTTTGCATGCCCACAGTTGGCCAGGAACATGCTCTGATACCACTGTAATATCCCAAATACTGATATTCTCTAATGTTCTATGATAGTGTTGACTCGCACACTCAATCTCATACAAATTTGCAAAATAATTGTGCATGCAAACTCACCACGCAAAAATGCCCTAAAATATAGTTGAATTAGGGTTAGGGTTTTGCAGAGAGAAATTAACACTTTCCACTGATATTCTGGCCAATAATGACTCCAGAGATAGCTGCATGCATAAGGATCCGGATGGGTGGTCTAATAATGCTCTTTTCCTTCGGTGCTACCGCTCCGCAGTACTGTAAAAACCCTCCAGACTGAAGGTGACATTTTTGTAGGAGAGGTTTGTTCAGGCTAGAACTCTCTAAGCTTGTCCGTCTGTTGATGCCAAAGAGATGGCCTGGCACATGCAAAGGTTTGGCTGGCTCTAAGTGCCCTAGCAAATTGATTAGCACTTCTGCTGCTCACGCCCCCAACTAATCTGTTTGGCTGATAGCTGCTCCAAGTGAGCAAAATGATGGCTAATAATCACTGCATACCGTAGGATAGGCCTGCTAAGAAAGAGGAAGCTGACATGCGGAGGAAACACTAGGTTTTGTGGTCCCAACGAACCCTTCTATGTTTTCCCTGCTACTTCCGGCTGCAAAACGTGGATTTGCTAACAACCCTTCGAAATCTGTTGGATCTTCGATGTTGTAGTATATGATGGATGCAATGGGTAAACCTAGATGATCTATCCCAATAAGAGACTAGGGCAGATATCTCACTGTCGAACCCTCGCTAGCTGAAGACACCGTCTCCAACCACAACTTCCACGGTTGCACGCTGTGCTATTGCTCGAAACTCCAAAATCAATCAACAATAACAATAGATATGTCCTTTAGTCCCATAACCCTTCTTAAATAGATATTCATATGCTTTTAGGGTTTGCATGTCACTTTAGGGTTTATGGTTCACTTTTACATGCATGCAATTCTAATTTGATGTTGACTTTAATACTGACTAAACAAGGCCTGCATGCTCCGCATGCTTTAGGATATGAACTCTGATGGCCTTCTTTCTACACTGATGACTTAATAATAGTAAATTGATGTACCTTTCTGCTCCTAGTGCTATTAGTCCTCAGTTATTCCCTTTTATCAAAAACGGAACATTACAGTTGGCCAGATAAAGGGCTTCATGCTTACCTCATGAGTCATCTTCATGTTGCTGAAATTTGGGAGTCATCTCCCATGTGAATGCTATGTCCTCCTGATAGAGTGAGAGTGGAGAAGGATTCCTTGGAAGCAACCATGTGGTTGGATGCTCCATAATCAATCAAGTAAGCTTTCAATTGAGTAAGGCCTTCCTTCAAGGCATGACATCTCTCATGATCTTCTGTCTATGGTCCAACATCAGATTTTTTTGCTCCTTGTGGAAGAGCAATGTTGTTTTGTTCAAGGAGGGCGGACAACTGGTCGATCTGCTTCTTCATGCACTGGCTTTCAGGATGAAAGCCCCTCATACAATAAGGACACTTAGTCTTTTCCAACTTTTTCTTCTTATTGGAGCCCGAAGCCCCTTCGGAAGACTTCTGATTCTCTTTTGGATTCGAATTAGAGGCTTTAGGCTCTTTCCCCTTATGCCTCCCTTTAGCTTGCGCATTGGTCGAGTCCGAAATCAGAAGAGCTTGGTTCTTGGAAGTTTGGAGGACTCCCATTTGGACCAACTTATCCTGCTCCTGTATTAAGGACTCAGCAAAGCCATCAAGTGAAGGCATCTTCCAATTGGGGATGGAAGCTCTTCCAAAATGGAAGGTAGAGACGAAGACAGAGTACTCAGAACCAAGTTTGTTGAGCACAAAGAGCACAAACTGCTCATCCTTCCTCTATATTCCGCATTGCTTACATTGTAGTGCTAGACTTAAATTTTTTGAAAAATTGTTGGTTAGTTTCGAAACTGTTGGGGTACAATGTTATTAGCTCGTTCTCCAACATGTACCTCAAAGCTCGTCTTGTTTGCCAAACAAGAATTCGAGCTTCTCCCAAGCTTCTTTAGGAACCTTCAATCCCTCAAGATGAAAGAGGAGATCCCTGGAGATGTGAGTGCAAAGGAAGCCAAATGCTTCATACAACCGGTTCAAGAACTTATTTTTCTCAATAGGATGACGAGGTTCTGTCTCTCTGCCCATAGTCATCCTAAACAGGCCAAGCTTGTGCAAGGAGACTTGCATATCTGCCCTCCAATCAACATAGTTGAAGGGTGTACGGATCCGGGGTAAGAAAGCTGGATAATCCATCAATTTTCCTTCTGAACAGTCAATTCTTCAATCAAGCTACGTAGTACCTGTAAGAAACACTGCAAAATCAAAAACAATTCGCAATCATGTCAGAAATCAAGCCTTCCATCTCGACATGTACACTTTCTAAGGGTTCGTCGCGCCCGTAGAGACTTCTCTGAACGAATCCAAAGTTAGCAATGCACACTTTGCGGGATTTATGTGGAAACCCAACTGCTTCTGGTGTACAATGGAGATTGGACAGACTTGTTGTATGCCTGAGTAGGCTCTGATACCATGTTAAAATTATTGTGCCATTGATCTTCAGGCAATGAGTGCAATTGAATTGTATTATTGTGCAGTGGAATGGAATGAAAAATACACACTAAACAAGACAAATTTCACAGAAAACGGATAAGAATTGCTCAGTAAAATTACAGTATTATCTTCATTCATTCCAGCAGTATACATTGATGTTACATAAAGGAGAATTCGAATCATGTGGATAGGATTCGAATCTACCAACTCAAGACTGACTGACTGACTGGTTGGCTAACTAAAAGTGTCTAAATCACTATCAAAGCTCAATAGTCTAACTCCAGATGTCTAATTCAATCTCTCAATCAGTTAAACCAGTTAAACTAACGAGGTAGGTGAGAATAGGCGCCTAACCCCATGCAGCAATGCAAGACTGGCGAAAACTGAACTAGAGGACATCTAACTAAATGTAATTGGAGCATAACTTAGCTTAACTAGTTACCAACTACCAACGGCTAAAGGAGGTTGGTGGTGGCACTCCCAGTGGCTCCTAAATTGTAGGATTGGTCTCAGAGGCACATAAACTGATGCATGAGCACACAGTCAGTTGCAATTAACCTCTATATGTGTTCCCCACCCTCTAGTGACTGGTACTGGTGGCACCAATAGCCCAAGTGGACCCAATGGTACTAGTGAACCCAATATTAATAAATGACTCCCAAGTTAGGCAAATATAATCTAATAGACTAGGTATGGACAAGGGAGGATTATAAATCCTAACAGTTTTAGCCTGAGATAGGCGATGTAATTTGAGGCTAGTACTACAAAAGGTAAGTGTATTGCGGCTAGTACTACAGAAGCAAGATGTATGTCTGAGAGTACAAAAGAAGCAAAATGTGTTTTGTGGATAGTACTACATACTGAGGAGTAGTGTAGCTTGGGAAGCTACCTACAAGGGTGAAAGAATTGAGCCTATAGTCATTAGATGTTAATAGTCAAGCTTTCTCAAAAACCCTATATGAGTGTTATAATAAAAACACATTCAGATGAAGTTTTATTTCATTGTAAGTCATGGTCATGTAAAATGAGTTCTAGTACATAGGTACTGATGAGCAGATTGCAAATTTGTGACAAGCCTCTATCTGCGACAAAGTTTAGACACTTCCGAGATAAGCTTGGTATGGCAAAGAATGTCTCCCTTGTTGAGAGGGAGTGTTGAGAGTACAGTTTTGGGAGTTATGTCTCCCTTGTTCGAAACAATTCTTATGAGTATGATATGATATAGAATTAATGAAAACACATATGGACCATGCAAAGGAAATTAATATGAGCACAAAGATAGAGAGAGAATTCGAATTGCCCATGTATCCCTCAAAGTGAACTCGAATTAATAAGACATCAGTTGAGTCTTAGTTGTGATCAAACAAGTTCAGTTAATTAAGGAATCAACTCCTTAATGTATGCAAGTGGTTGTTGAAAGATGACACTGATAGAGAAGCACTAGTTACATTCAGTTTTGTTTAGCCACATTTAGTTTTGTTCAGTTACATTCAGTTTTGTTCAGCTACATTCAATTATGTTTAGCTACATTCAGTTCTGTTCAGTTACATTCAGTTCTATCCAGTTGCATGCAATCCCATTCAATTCAGTTCAGTTCATTCAACTAACAACTCAGTTAGAGACAGTTAAACTCGGTGAATTAATGGAGGGCGCATATCTTCCTTGTGGGAGCAAATTATGGAGTGCCAACTTGGCACCAAGTCAGTGAGGGCGCATGGTTGAAGATAAAGCAGTGTTCCCAGTGTTAACTACTTACTGAAGCATGCAATATTCGCTACCTTCTTTGTATGACCTATTTTGACTTGTTATTAAAGTGTTGTTATCCACTAAGTTGCACTTAGGTGAATTTCCAATGAGCAATCAAAGACTTGAACAAATCAATTGTTCAGCACATGTGTTCAGAAGTCTATCAGGTCAATCAATGGCTCTTTTTTTATATTTTTTACATGTTCATACCCTGCGGGGAATTGTAATAAATGACTTAGCATGATGAAATTATGTAAAAGGTTTGGGTTTCCTAGGACTTAGTCATCAATACTTTACTCTAGGGTGTTTTTTCTTTGAGAATTATATGTCGTTTTTTAATGAGTTATAATTTTCGAGTTTTTTAATGACATAATTCCCAAGTAAATGTCTTGGTGGTTAGACCTTAGAAGGTTATTAAAACCTATGTGTCAATGTATATTATCATGCTAATCATTGTTTTTGAGTTATATGAACATGTTCCAAGTCCCCCATAGTTTTTTTTTTATTTCCGGAAAATATAAATTTTTCCATTTTTTCTAGCCTTATTTTAATAAGTTAATTGTAATTTTTCTCCAAGACATAAAAGTGTGGTCTAGGGGTGGAATTTGCCATGAGGGTGCTCATTTTCTAACTCAGAGCACCCACTTAACCCTAAGCCCACTTTCCTAAGTTTTCGAGTAAATTATTTATCTCTGAAATTAATTATTACTCGAAAAACCAAAAAATGGATAAAGTGAAAAATTCAGCAACTCATAAAATAAAGAAAACATGTCGAAAGTGAATTTTATGAGTTGGCAAAGTAATGTGGAAACATTCCTAAGGTTTCTAAAACACTTTGGAGTGTTTTTCTCGGCAAACAAAGGCAAGTCGATTTTGCTAAATCAAGTGAAGCACATCTCTCAAGAAAGGATGGAAATTTGTGAGGATAATAGCAAGTGTTGAGTTATATATTAGAAGTTGGCATATTTTTTGCCTTTTCCATCCCATGCCAACTCAAGCAAAGCGCTCTCTCTTGGGCAGGTGCAACACCCTCTCTTGGTCATAGTTTGTATATAAGCAAGGCATTACTCCATCATTTGAAGATGGAGGATTGAACCTATGCTCTTGCAATACTTAGTTGCTTCTATGTTTTGTTGAATAAAGTGAAGACTTTGGAGGTCCATATGGTGCAAATTTTCATGGTTGTGAATGCTTGAGCTTCATGGAAGTGATATTTAGCTAGTTGTGCTTTTCTTTATTTCAAGCTTGTAGATGTTTATCTAGCTTAGAAGGCTATTACTAGCCCATAGAGTAAACATTTGTAGTTTTAATTTGTTTACTTAGGTTTTGTTATTATAGATCTAAGAGTAGCCAATTGCAGTCAATTATATCGAGGCTCTCTCAAATTTCTTTTATCACAATATACTAGATTTAATCTCGTTTCTTTAAAGGTTGTGTAGCTTTATAGATCATCGAAGGCAAAGGAGGATTTTGAGCTCAATTGCATCTTCTTCCTCTTCACCACTATTCTTTGGATCTAATGTTTTTTGTCTTACAGGCACTTTCTCTTCTTCACAACATTCACGCTTGAGCTTGAGGGTTTTCTCTCCCATGTCATAAAAATTCAATCTTTCTCTTTGGTGACTTTTCTTACAAGCTTAGATTTCTTTAAAAGACTATTATATGAAGTTTAGGCTTGTTTACATCTTAGATCTAAAGTTTCTTTAATAGATATCTTAAGCTTTAGATCTAACACTTCCTTTCTAGTACTCAAAGCAATAAATTTTCGTCATTTTTTGTGAAGTACTAAATAGTGTATTTTATGTACATGTTTGTACTAATCCACTAATTTGTGCATTGTGAGCTTGCTGATTTTTAGCAAGTTGAAAGAAAAAGAGAGAAACTATGGCCAAATTTTGACAAATCTAGCTATCCAAAGGCTCCAAAGTGCCCACTCTTTTTCCCTTTCAAGTCTGAGTCATTGTAAACCTCATTGATCCCACATTTAAAGGATCAAAGGTCTTCTTTCTCCTATAAACTTATTGTAATAAAATAGATAAAAGAGAAGCAGGTGGGATTTCCAAGCACCTACACTCCATTCCCCTTGGGGGATTCGTGTCGCCTTCTTAGTGGTTTGCTTTATGCTTTATCTTTAGTTGCTTTTACTTTCAGTTAGTTTAGTTTTCTTTCAAAGTTTCATTTATATTTGCAGAGTAACAAACACTAAACCGAGATTGCATTGCCGTAGTAATTAGTCTCACAATTTTCTTGTAACACAAGCACACAATCCGTCCTAACGAGCTTTATTCCTTCTGCAAGTAGTTTTAGTTTGTACTTTGCTTTACAATTGGAACAAACATTTGCCTCCTCCGTGTATGCTCTACCCCTCGCAGCTTTGTCTGACTCTTGGGGATATCAAAAGCAAAAGTGTGCATTAATTAATTCCTCACATTTAATTTAATCAACTAACATTAATAAAATTAACATCCCCTAAACATTACAAAAATCCGACATAAACAAGTTTGGTGAATAGTGGGAAAATTCTTCAAGGAAAGCGGGAACAACTAGAAAGTGACTGTGAGGTCCTGTTGGACTACATCCTTGTTGGTGTAGTGTCGAACACCCCCCATGACTCCATCTAGCCCACATTTTCCCATGCAGAGCCACTTTTCCCAAAATCCGGACATATTCCCCGTACCATCTGGTATATCGGAAATCCCCTCTCTCCTTTAATCAATTCATCTTTTAAATAATAAAATTGACCAAGAACACAATTGCAAAACATTTACTTTACAACAACATTTTCTTTGACTCCACAGCACTAGTCTTTAATATTTATTATTTGCTTCATTCAATTAAGCTATATTTTGTCGTGATTATTCTATTTCATATATGTCGTATAGTTGATTTAATTCTGCAATTGTCTTGATTAATATATTAACCTTCAAACTCCTAAACAACAATTTTTCATCCAAAACAACTAAGTACTTAAAGGTTTAGTAATATTGATAGGGTCTGCCCCCCTTGGCTTCGTAAGGAGTTAAGCCTAAACGAAGGAGTCAAGATCAAGTGACAGTGCTTGACTCAAGACTTGCCCCTAAGGACACACCAAGCAGCTTGAATATTTCTGCTGCGTTAACCCTGGGTGCATAAGAGGCGACAACAAGTGTTATGCACTTGGCAAGATTATCACAGTGTTCCATTTGATCTCTACTCTCTGGTGCTCTCGAAGAAGCAAATTTGCTATTGTGTTGTAATCATTCTCTGTCAATTATCAATCATGCTCTAAGATTGCTTGCTAGGTTTTTTATCCTCCAAATCAGTGGAGGGTTTTCCCACGATATATCTTGTGTTCAATGGTTTGATTTATGTCTTAGGAATATTGATGAGATCTATATGCACTGTTATTATGGATTAAATTTTTGAAGTTCAATTATCTTCATATTTTTGCTCAATCACTAACATTTTCTTGCTTGAAGGTGGATGATGGGATGTTCTAGGGCTTAATTTTGCGCACACTAAAGGTTGATGCTAGACTAATTGGAAGAACTCATGCACAAATGTGACCTAAGGTCTCTTTCCTTGCTCATTCTTGTAAAATGTTGGTAAGTTATGCTCCTAGCTAGGTTAAATGGTGCTTTTACGCTGCATTTTTCTGAATTGTTAGGGCTTTTTGTCAGCATTTTGTCAACTTTTGTATGAAGAGAACGTCCTCCTTAGGAATTCTCTATTGCTTATTAGGGCCTTGGACTTCTTCCTTTTCCCTAGTTAGGCTATCCTACAAAACCTTAGAGGTTGTTAGATGATGCCATTGCTTGCAAGTGTTGAAAGAAATTTCAAGACGGGCACGTTGATCATTGATCTTCCAAGGCCCTAGGGATCGAGACAAAAATCATATCCCCTTTTCTTGTCATTAAATTACTCTTCTTTTCAAAATTTTATTATCTTCATTTTGCCGCAATTTTATGCATAAAACCCTAAAAATTTAGAAAAATTCGAAAAAGAAAACTAAAAATTTAAATAAATTCAAAAAATCTAAAAGTAACCGTGAACTTGTTTTTTTGGTCCACATAAAAAATTTGCCCTAGTATATTTATCCATAGATCTCTGAGGGCATCCCCATTTAATTGTTGAGAAACAATAAAAAATTTAATATTATTAGAAAAACCCTAAAAGTAAAAAAACTAAATAAATTCATAAAATCAAAAATATTTGGAATTTGATTATCCTGGTCCACCCACGAAATTCACCCCAATGGATTTATCCATAGATTCCTTAGGGTATCTTGTTTCAAGTTGCGGTCTTGGAAAACGTGAAAACCCTATATCTCTCTTCCCTTTGACTGTATTGTGCTTCTGAATACACCTTGGGCTTCTCCCTAGCCTCCTTGTCCATATTTTCCTTAGGGCACACATTTCTGAGGAGTTTCCTCGAGATAAGTGAAGTATCTTGATATATGTGAAATTGCATTGGAATCAGTGACATCTGTTAAATTGGACTAGTGATTGATGACATAAGTGAAATGCTATGAACTAACGCACTAGATAGATCAAGTTGTCTTTTCAATTCATTGTTTGACTCCATATAATGCATTGATCTCTGTTATAAAGGTTATAGAAAAGTATTTGCTTGATTGGTGTCTGTAGGTACCTTAAAAGGGCTCTCCCCTGGATGTAGGAGTTACCTGAAGAAGTTTAGATGCTAGGTTGTGGTGACATATGGGCCTAGTCCTCTCCCACATGCTTACCATTCACTAGCATACATATCATATTGAGTTGCTAATTCAAGACTGCTAGTTTGAAGGGTAACATTTTTGGCACTGTTGTTGAGGACACTTAAGGTGGTTGGCTTAGGTCATATTTTTCATATCCTTGGCAAAAACGACATTTGGTAATAAATTGAGGTAAGTCCTTGCTTAATATTTTAATACATATCATTATTAAGGACTAACCCTGTAGGTCTTATCTAGTGACTCCAATCAAGAACGTACTCTAATTTAAGAAGGATCCTCGAGCTAAATCCAATATTCTTTCAGATACATCCAACATCTTTCTTGTGGCTCAAGTGTGTTCTTGTTTAGTACTTTGGTCACTGGTGAGAATTGTTTTGATCTAACTTGACAAATATCTTTTGTGAACTCCCACTGAAGAAAATTAAAAGAGGTACTCTACAAGAACAAGGTCAAGAGGTAAGCTTTGCTTTGTCTTTTGATAAAACTTTTTTTAAGGGATAACCTTGCAGGTCCTATTTGGAGACTCCACTGAAGAAAAAGAAATGCAATTCAAAGCAAGCAACCTCATCTATTAATAAGAAGATGATATTGGGTTTTTTGCTCCACTGGATTTATCCAACATTCCCGGATATCCAAATAAGTTGGAAAAGCATAGATGTCTTAACTCAGTACCAAAGTTTGATGAATATGAAGACAAAGTTGCAAAACATTTTACAACATTTAGAGAATTTCTTGTGGCATGGGATATCATGGACGAGGATATCAAAATGGCTTATTTGTAATATCCCTTGATTTGCAAAATAATCAAAAGGTCAGAAATTGGTACCAAAAGCTTCCTCCTAAAGGGTTTCCATCACTTGGACATTTGATCAAGGCATTCAAAAATTGGGAACCTAATATGGATAAAGATTGTAATGAAGAGTAGGCCTCAAAAATCTTGCTTGAAAAAACTATTGTTTAGGATCTGATAAATGGCATCCTAAGCCTTATGGATGAAGGCAAAGATTTGTTTGAAAATGAATATGATCATGGTGCAAGAAATGAGCACCAAGAAGCCTCGGTTGAAGAAATTGAAGAACACAAGGAAATGGTGAGTTCTCATTACCCTCATGTCACAGTTTCTTATGATATCTCGGGCCACTTGGATGAAAATATAGGGATCCTTGAAGATGATGACTATTGGAAGTTTATGGGTTCACCGATATATGATTCTTCAAGGCCTAGTAGTATTATTTTCTTGCCTTCTAGTTGCACATATTTCGAAGAAGAAGTCTATGAGCCCTCCTTGCAATTCATAGAAGAGGAAGAAGTTAGTATAGATCAATCTGAGCCAGAATTTTACACAGATTTGATGCAATATGAAGAAGTCTTAATCCCCTTGAGAAAGGATATCGAAGACATAATCAATGAAAGCCCAATTGACGAAAATATGATTGCTCCTTCTCCTTGTTGCAACAATGATGGAGATTAGATCAATCATTTTGCGATTACAATTGATGATGAAGCACCTTAAGACGTGAATCCTATTGCTATTTCAGACAATCAACATATGCAATTGTTCAATTATGATAACGAATTTGAAGATTTTAGAAGCCACAACTCCGATGAGTTTTCTTTGGGCTCAGTTCAATCGTGCCTAGCCAACATCAAGGGCAGTTTAGGGTGTCATACAAAGAGTTCTGTTACAGGTACTGAGCTGATGGGTTTTCCCTCTCCTAGGGTGGGTAATGATTATCTTTCCCAACGATGTCTCTCAACCATTACAGAAGCTGACCAGCTCTTTCTATCCAATATCGGTAAGTTTTCAATGATGCATTTCAACAAACCTGAGACAAGTATTTGGGCAAGTTTAGTAATTACTTCTCCTTACCATGATATTTGTTATTTATATCTTCACTTAAAATTTGAAGGTATGAATTTTGTGGCTGACAATTTCAAATTCTCAAAGATTATTGGTGACACTGACATGATTATTACAAAGATCAACAATATGTTTGCATGTCCAAAGATGAACAAGTGCAGGGACATGTTACAGTTGGCCTTCAAAGATTCTCTAAAAAAATTTCAAGGCTCATCTTTACAAGTGGTCTCCCAAGTTCAAAATCAGATAGACAATTCTATGCGAAAATATTTCACAAAACAAATATATGACGCGGACAGTGTATACTTGATCCCGATGCAGTCATGGATAGATAGTGCTTGTGAAAGTGACCATCCTACATTTTCAGGCTTCCAGGTTGCCAAGTTCATCCATCATTTCATTTCTACAAAGATATTCGTATGTACACAACTTATCATTAATGTGATTTTTTCTTGGATTACAAAGACAAAGGAAGAAAAATTGGCATGAATCATATGCTCAGGTGGTATGATTTCACTTGACCCTTCTATGTTATCAAAATTAGAGTAGATAGGTGTATTTTCAATTGAGTTCAGCATTTACTGTTACCCATGCATTGCACTTCTTGTTATTTCATTTTGAGATATTTGCACTTCATTTCTTTGTTGTTAGATGTGTGTGAAAGTCTACAGGTACCCAAAAGTCCCTAGGGGGTTCTCATACACTCTCGAGAAGAGCACATGTCATGCAGTTGGAACCAGTTGTTACACCTCAAAGCTTTTGCAATGTACCAGCAAGGCCAAACCTAGAGCAAGGGATTAAATTTTTTATAAAGGCCAAAGTGGGTAATATTGTATAGATATTTGTATATATTTTTGTACAGTGTCTTCATTCTCCAAGAGAATGGCTACTCAGAACTAAGTTGAGTCTACCAGTCTCAGACTGGTCTACATCGTGGTCCCGGACCAAATGTCTACTCAACACAAGGTTGAGTCTACCCAGGGAAGAGCTGGGTCTATATCATTGTCCCAGTCCAGATATCTATCATTCAACAGAATGGTCACTCATCACTGGGTTGAGTCCTCACCGTGGTCACGGACCAGGTGGTCCCATTCTCCTAAGGGAAGGGCTCTCGATGCTGCTCAGAAAAATCAACACTCCCTCTCAACGAGAGAGGCATTCTCTGCCATACCAAGCTTGTCACGAAAGTACACGAACTTTGATGTTGTCAAGGGCTTGGTCAAGATATCTGCAATCTGTTCATCTGTACGAATGTACTGCAACTTCATACCACCTCTCTGCACTAGGCTTCTGATGAAATGATACATCATTTCAATGTGTTTCGATCTGTCATGAAACACTGGATTCTCTGAAAGCTTTATGCAATTCTGATTATCGCAATGGATGATCGTTGAGTCAAGCTTTCCCTCGAACAAATCAGCTAACAACTTTCTGAGCCAAACTGCTTCCTTGCAGCAATATACTCTCCCTCAGTTGTACTCTGAGCTATGGAACCCTGCTTCTTGCTGGACCAAGAGATCATTGTTGATCCCATACTGAAGCAATAACCAGAGGTACTTTTCCGGTCAACTGCACTGCCAGCCCAATCTGAATTAGTATATCCCGATAACATTACTCCACTACTGGAAGTAACCCTGAGTCCATAGTAGTTGGACATGCATTGATTCAAAGCATTCTTTGTGTCTGGTCTCGTATGCACAAGGTGCATCCAGGATCCAAAAAGTCGTCTATACATAGTAGAGTCCATACTCTGTAAACTGGTAATTGAGTCACCCAACTTTGTTAAGTTGATGGTCATGGGTACGCCCATAGACTTACAATCCTGCAACCCAAATCTTTGCAAGATGTTTCCTGCATGCTTTTCTTGTGTCAAGAAGATGTTGCCTGGCTTTTTCCAGTCTTCTAAGCCAAGGAAGTAATGCACTAATTCAAGATCTTTAATCTCGAATTCAGAGGTAAGCTCCCTCTTACACTGTTCTATCAATTGTTCAGCACCTGTAAGGAACAAGTCATCTTCATATAGAACAAGTATCAGGACATGATAATGAACAACCTCAAAGTACAAGTTATGCTTAGCCGTACTTTTGGAAAACCCAAAGCCATGGAGCAATCCATCCATCCTCGCATACCCAACTCTTGGAGCATACAAGGCTTTCTTCACAAAGTCTTCAGGTTGTTCAACATAAGCTTCCACCTCAATCTTGCCATTGAGGAGAACTGTCTTTACATTTGTCTGATGTAACTTCCATTCAAATAATGCAACAAGTGAAAGGATGGTTCTAAAGGTAGAATACCTGGCAACAGGAGCAATTGTCATTACTGACTTTCCTGTTGGTCTGGGAACAACTTCCCATACATCATTCTTCATGATTGAACTGTACTCTTCAATCGTGGCATCAACCCATACCTATTGACTTGTTGATTTTTTGTTTGATGGAGGTTCTGTACTGTCAAGTTGACCCATAAGGCCTGAGCACTTCTGTGGTCTTTCTCTGAAGATCTCGAGAGGAGCTTCATGCTTCTTGCCTTCTTGTACCATTTCTTGATACCAAGCTGATATCCTTTTGGAAGGAGGAACTTTAAGTAGTTCTTTTGATGGATTTTTAGTGTTCTCAGAAACATCTAGAATTTGATCCTCAAATACATCTTCCTCCCTCTGAGTTTCTTAAACTAGAAATTGTAGTGTAGGTACTTCATCTTATTTTGAAAGTTCTTGTGTTTGATGCACAACTTTCTTATGGAAGACCACATCTCTGCTGACCATCTTCTGTGAACCTGGAAGTGTTGTGCAGTGAAGGTGTCCAAACCTTCTATGCCAAAGTTCACAAGGATCAACTGTGTGATGTACCAAAGCATGAGTGGAGACTTTGGAGGCCATGTAAAGGTCCCCCTCTCGAGCCCCAATCTATACTGTTGAATCTAGATCTATGTCTTTTGCCCATAAAAAGACCTTCTTGTCCATAAAGAGGATTTTGTGGCCCTCGTCTTCTAAACCAACAACAGATAAAAGATTCTTCTTTAAACTAGGAACATAAAGAATATCATCAACATGAAGAACCGTACCTGAGTCAAATTGAAGTGAAGTTGAGCCAACTCCTTCAATCTTGTAAGTGGAGTCATCTCCAAGTTCTACCTGAGTGGTGAACTTCTTCTTTCTGTAACTGGTGAGGGTTCCACAGTTACTTGTCATGTGCCTGGAGGCACCACTGTCAACCAACCAAGAAGCAGAGCAAGCTGAGAAAGAACCAGTTAGAGCAGAAATCAAATAGTACTCTCTTTTAGGCTCATCGGTTTTATTAGCCTTGGTTTTCTTCTTCTTCTTTGGTTCTTTATCTTCTTCTTCCTTTGCTTCTGCAGCAGATGCTTGAAACCTTCTCTCGGGTTTCTTCTTGTTCTGCCTGCAGCCTCTAGCATAATGTCCAAATTTGTGACAAGTATAGCATTCAATTTTAGACATGTCAGAAAACTTACCCTGAGGTTTCTTTCCTTTCTTTTGCTGAGAAAAAGGCTTCTTGAACCTTTTGATCTTTGCTACAAGTGCAAGGTTATCCTGCTTGATTACCTTGTCAATGTTCCTTGCTTCTTCTTGTATGCAATCATGCCAAAAGCCTTTCAAAGATTAGTTGATTTTCTCGTCCACGGACGGATGCCATGAAGGTTTCCCAAGAGCTTTGGAGACCATCAACCACTGTTTGTACAAGATCATCATCATCAACAGTAACAGCAATAGTAAGGAGTTGATCTCTTACCTGTTTGATCTTAGTGAAGAAAGAACCAACACTTTCATCTTTGTTCAGCTTCAAAGTTCGTAGCCTCTTCTTCAAGACTCTCTTTTTGACTGGAGCCTTCTTTTCATAGAGGTTTACCAACATATCATAGCATTCTTTAGCATTATTCAAGGATGTGATGTTAGGCATCAATTCTTCTCTGATAGAATCATAGATAACTCTTTTGGCCTTACCTTGTTTCCTTTTGTAGGCAAGCCTACCAGCATTTGTAGTTGTCTCTTCTATGACATTAAGAACAATGTCATCCAAGTCATTCTCATCTATAATGGTTGTCAACCTGGCCTTCCAGGAATTGAAGTTTGTTGAACCATGGAGCTTTTCTTCCGGTTTGAACCCACTGGTGGCCATCTCTGTAACCAAATGTTAGATCTGCAAATCTTATTCCTAGATCTAGTGAGAAACAACAGCAGTGTCTCTTCACTGTGTTTTCACATGCTAAGCTCTGATACCATGTTGAACTTTTAGCATTAGCATAAACTTTTTAAAATTTGCAGATAAACATAAACAAATCAGTAGTGCAATAAAAACACATTCATCACATCAGCACACATGGACACAATATTTTTCACTGGGGAAACCTTCAAAGGACAAAAACCCCAAAAGCATTAATAGCTCATCTCGTAAATGAGATGGCTTAAGAAATTCTTCAAAAAAGTTCCTCAAATTCCAGATCTGCAATTTACCCACAGTAACTGAAAATTTATCAGTAAAAACTCAGACTGATAAGTCAACCACAATTTCTAGAAATACACAAAATTTCCAATTTAGGGTTTTATCAGATCTGCCTAAGATGGAATTAAAACCTGCTCAGAAATGATTTAGACTGCCTAAAACAACCTGTACAAATTTATCAGATCTACTAGAAGAAATATCAGGCCTGTCAAAAACAACAGTCCATTTCCATATCTGCTCATCAAAATAATTTATCAAATCTGCTAGAAGGAATATCATGCCTGTCAAAAACAACAGTCCATCATTTCCAGATCTGCCCATAAAAAATACTTTATCAGATCTGCATGGGAAACTTAGGGCCAACTCAGGAACAAAAAATAGACTGCCCAGAAGTTAACAAACAGGTTGCCCAAAAGTTACAAACAGGCTGCCCAAAATTATCTTTTACCTGTCCAGATCATATCAGCTGCCCGAAAAAACTGTCTCAATCTGCCCATGAACTTCTGCTCTGCCCGTTGACTGCCCGTGACTGTTGGGCGGCTGTCTGCTGATGCTGAGGTGGCTGGGCAACTTGCTGTGGGCTGGGCCGAGGCTTTAAGGCCTCCCCTATGCCTCTTGGGGCCTGCTGTTTAGCAGCCTGAGGTCTGCACAGTCAGCCCGTGGTCTGCACAGTCAGCTCGGGTGTGCTATATGGTAGCCCATGGCCACGGCAGCCCTAATGGGGTATGCCCTAGGCTGCCCAAGGGGGCCTGGAGGGCAAGGCCTTCTTTAGGCCTTACCGTGAAGTGTAAGAAGAGGGTCGAGCCCTAAATCACTTTGCCTGGAGAGAGAAAAACAGACAACCCGTGAGGAGAGAGAAGAAGAAAAATGGCTGCCCGAAAAAGAGAAGAGCTACCCCAAAAAAATGAAATGTTGAAGGTGGCTATCCACAAAGTGCTGAAGATGATTTTCTTATAAAACCCTAGCTGAGGATTTGCTGAGAATGGATGCCCTAGGCTGAGGCAAAAACTTCTTCAACAAAAATAGCAGCTCCACCTGTGAGATCAAAACTTGCATATTTCAAATGAGAAGACTTGATCTTCTTTTATAGCCTTCATTCACCTGTAAGTGTACAAGATTAGGAAAGATAAAAATAATAATATTTTTAATCTTTTCCTAATTTCACTTTTACCAAAAAAAAATTCCTTCTATTTTTCTTTGACTTTTATAAGAAGTCCTTATTTATTTTTCTTTCGCTTGTGGTCATTTTCCTGTGGTCAACAAGTCTGTATTTATTTTGACTTTTGACTTTGGCCTTTTTCCAAGTGCCCCTATGGTCATTACCTGTAGTCCTTTTTTATTTCAAAAGTACATCATCATAAACCAAGAGAGTTATTAATGCTTTTATCTCACACACTGTGTGATACCTAGATCTGGTACTAGGGTAACTTGACCAAGGGTAGGCTGGTAGCTAATCCTTGGAGAAGCACACCAAGCCCATAGATCAAGGGTCAAAGTGCCACACACATGCTCAGACCCAATCTAGGGTTTACAGTGTCTTCATTCTCCAAGAGAATGGCTACTCGGAACTAAGCTGAGTCTACCAATCCCAGACTGGTCTACATCGTGGTCCCGAACCAGATGTCCACTCAACACAAGGTTGAGTCTACCCAGGGCAAAGCTAGGTCTATATCATGGTCCCAGACCAGATATCTACCATTCAACAGAATGGTCACTCAACACTGGGTTGAGTCTTCACCGTGGTCACAGACCAGGTGGTCCCATTCTCCTAAGGGAAAGGCTCTCGATGCTGCTCAGAAAAATCAACAATGTTCACCAATAAGAAAGCAATTACCATTAGTCAAGTAGATAGCATATGTCATAACACTGGTGTCAACTAAATGTCCCCATCAATCTCTAGCACATAACATGGTAAACTGAGCAAGTTAGGAGTGTCTCACAAATATGCATGGGTAAACCATTGATCTCATTTGTGAAACTGTTGGATGTGATGGAAAATTATATAGGCGTCGATTATCAAGTCACTCGTACATGTCATGGTGTAACAGGCCTGACAAGGCTATGGCTCTAATTTTCCAACCCATACAGTACTAGAATAGATGACAAATTACATCAGTGATCCATTTCATATCACAAGTTTAGAGCAATCTGCCAAGACCCTCCTAACACTCAAAGTCAATGGAAATAACTTGTTGCTACTGAATTGGCGCCCCAAAGTAGGGCTCCAACAACTAGCCTATGTTAAAAGGAAACTTCTAGCCCAAGGACTCCTTTATAGACACAAGCTAACTCAAACTAGACATGGCAGCTTTTATGTGCCCCAATGGCAACATTTAGGATTGTCACTCCCTTTCTCAGTGTTTTTTTATTGGTCCACAAGGCCTCTTTGTGAGTCGTTAATTGTCAAGCTTCTCACATTTTCTAGTTCGAACAATTATCTCTTCTATGTCTTTTTGGTCCACAGGTTTTTTAAGGTGATAAACAAGAGGACTTCTTTTTTGGCCTATTGCCATTTTGTACAATTTTGACCTACCTTACCTTCGACTGGAAAAACACTTTTGTATACTCTTTGCACTATATTTGTTAATATTAACAGTACTTTTTTCTACCAAATATATATGTAGGGATGGTTGAATGGATCTGAAAGAATAATTTTTTTTGAGGGGTGGACATTTAACTTCAATCAAATTTCAGTAGCTTTTCCCTAAAAAGAATGTGTGAATTTAAGAAGGTTTCTTGTCTATATCTCTCAAGAGAACTAGTGTGAATCTAAGAAGCTTTCTATCTATATCTCTTGGTTTCCTCTTAGGATCACCCAACCAAGTCCTCACAGCCTAGAGACTCTCACGATGACATTATCAAGCATGCAATGGCACCTTCACAATGATTAAGGTGGTGGTAGATGCTCCTTATCCCTCCTACTTCTACATCTATATCTAATGATGTGTAGTTCTTTCTCATTTTGCTATTTTCTTGTACTTTCTTATTTGCTGGAATCATTATCCTTTTCCTTTTAATGAGTAGCCAGCCTTGGCACTCCCACAATACAGTGTTACCAGCTGTACTTTTTGGTCTCATTGACCTTACTTTTCTGGTAATCTGTGAAAATTAATAAAACTATCGTATCTTTTCATAACTTATATCAAGAAAACTAATTTGGGACTAAGAAGCTTTTTCATTTATACGGTCATTGATGGACATGAATGAAATTACCTTATTTTATTGTATCTTATCTCAAGAAAACTATTGTAGGTCTAAGAAGAATTTTCATTTATATCTCTCGAAAGAAAGCTCATGCAATAAATGATGATGCCTTACGCACTACATACAATAATCAATGATGTCTAATCCACTAAAACTACACAGTTTTAATGTCTGGACTCTGTAAGACCATTAACATGGAAGCCAGAACAGATACTCGAGCTTGCCTGTTTAAAAATTTGTCGAATTTTTGGTTAGACATAGGCTGGTATAGCAAACTGATTTTCCTAATCTATCATTATAAACCATACATATTACAGCAAATTTTACGCTAGCAATAATTTAAAATCATATAGAGCTATGATTATTGAATGTTGATATATGCCGAGGGGTCAAAATTTCCCCTCTTAGGCTTTGACAGTAAATTTATCCCTTCAAAAGCCATTTTTATTGGTAAGAAGCAAGGAGGTAGCTTAAAAAATTCTATATACCTGTTTCAAAGGACATCGAAAGAATTGGCGACCATTATTTTTCTCCGTCTTGGCTGTCAATACAGAGCAAAGACCAGCACCACAAGGGCATTGCATGGACAGCTCTAATCCTTTTGAAATATCTGTGCTGAGTGCTTGACCACCATATGCTCCTGAAGAACCTTGTGCAGCATCACACCATTCAAAAAAACCGCATCGAACACCATCCTACACTTTATTCCCAGAATACAGGTCAATATTAAGTCACAATCCATTACCAAAATAAGCTGCAACAAATGATACTTTTGAGAACCTGTTATTTTAAAATAAATTTCAGAAACAAATTTTGTAATAAGTTGATGTCACTGATTACAACTGGATTCAACTAGACAATAATGTAATTGCACAAGAAGATAAATTACACTGACTGATTTATTTTGATTCTGGATATCATTTTGCTAAACAAAAAACTGCTAAGGTCAATGTCAGATGACTTTGACTAAATGTCAAGTTATTTGTCACTATTTAACTTGATCTTTGATAAGAAATTTTACTTCGCTTTAGAAACATTTCTCAGTACTCCTTAAGATCAATTTTATCTGTGCCACCACTAATCTTACACGGGATTTGGTTAGCAATTTTGTTAAGAAAAGTTAAAAGCAGGGCCACTTATGGTTGCTATCCTTCAATTATATACAGTAGAATAAGATAGTTTTAGCAACATAACTTTTAGCCATTGTCTGACGGGCTGTGTTCTACTGGTTGAGACAGGGAATCACCACGCAAACAACCCAAAACCCAGCAGGCAGAGAGGCCAAGAACTGTATGCTGGCTGAGTTTGATGAATCCCCATGAAATTAGGTGGGCCCACAATAATGTGAACTTGGGGTTCATAGCTCCTGGCTGATCAAAAACAGAGTAACTTGATCAATTACAAATTAATTCTTTTAAGATATTTTGAAAGGTATTTTAAGGACACACAAAAGTCTGCAAGCATAGATAGAACAAGTTGACTTTGGCCTGTTTTACACTGCTCCATAAATGAAGTTCCTTATAAAGAATGCAAAACTCTCCACAAACATCTCCGCTTCACCTTTACACATGACCTCCCATCTTTCCCTTGCCTCCGCAAAACCTACCATTACCTCCTCCGACATAAGCAAGGAGTGTTCCTCTTCTAGAGCAAACATGAACTTTGCACAGCCCTCTGCCACTCCCCAAGGGCCAAAACCCTTTTAGCATACCCTTTTCCCTAAACATTATGCCATCCCCCAGACCTAGACCCCCAGTCCATGTTCTCCCATACTACCTCCTTTTACGACAACACCAGACAGGCCCCCCACCCTCTCGCTCCATGCAATCTCTTCTCTGATATAGATATCTGGAAAACAGCCAAGGCTATGAACACCATTAAAGCAATGAACAAGGAAGTCCACTAGGCTGAATTCCTCAAGCAAGGCATCCGGTCTCTCAATTCACAGATGATCCAAATTGGATCAATATATAATGTCATCTATTTTGGTGCTTTCTTGGTGGAACGATTGGATGAATTGCCTTGTAAAGCCCATTTTAGGCAGGCCTTACTTTGCAGAATTGGGGTCCAAAACCTTATGAGGCTCGTCTGAGGGCTTAAACAATGTTTTTTGGGGTCAAAAGTTTGCAAGCATAGCTCTCACCCCCTTTTGATGTTGTTCTACATTCCAAGACATTTCCAACGGTCAAAGAATTGCCTCAATCGAAGTCCATATTAGGAAGTTATGCCTCCCGCGAGTTGACTTATCTAGTTGACCACCATGACCTCGAGTGGATTCCATGTCAACTCTCATTACCCACACGTGGAGCTAGTCACGCGTGTACTTTCAACAACATTATAGAGGATCCAAAACCCTAAACCTAATCGAGAGTTGAGGCATGTACAAAACCTAAAACTAACCCTAGACAGTTATCGGGTTATGTTAAATACCGAGCCATTAGGAGGAGACGGTGTTCCATTCTGATGGTGTTATTGTATAGTTCCATAGCTAAGCAACAATAAGGGAGTGGATATTAGAGCATAACAAAGGAAGTAGGAGATCTTGTAGTAGCCGTGTAGGCCACAGTGTCAAAGGTAACTCCATAGTGAGTACCACTTTCTTTGTATTTGCATTGCATATTGGAGAAGAAAAGAGCAAGGCATAGTCCTCACTTATGGTTGGTTTTTTCCCCATAGTGGGTTTTCCCAAGGTATATCTTGTGATATTCGTGTGGATGTGTTATTTTGCTCTAGTTATTTTCCTTTCAGTTCTAGTTCATTTATCATTATGTAGAATTCAACTAGCACAACGTTTAAGTTGTAAGATCTATTGTGACGAACTATTCCAATGGAATATCCACGGCAGTTTACGAATCAACACATTAGTGATTTATTTAACCATGTGGTATACTCTAGCTTCCACCCCACTCCTAGACTAGACACATCATTCACTCAATCCATAAATCAAGGAGCGGTTCTAATCTAAACAATTATTGAAGTATGGACACATCTTCAAGCTATATGCTACAATTCTGCAATTGTGGCTTTCAAATGAGTTGGAGAGCTAACACCTCAAGGGCAGAAAGCATGCTTTCTACCTGAAGTACTAGACAACCGATCAAATATTCACACTCAAAGCCATTATTGAGGCGGCTCGCCATCACCCTTTGAAAGTCTATTGTTGCTTTGTAGACTTTAGGAAAGCATTTGACACAAAGCAATTAATCACAAGAAGGAGATGTATCATGAGACTAGCGGATTATTTGGCTTTGTCGATGTTGTTAATAAAAGAAGTATTTGGTGCCACATAAGCCGCTAAAATATAACATTTTAATTACACATTATTTGAAAGTTGAATTATGTTCCCCCCACCTCTGCTTCACTCCCAATTCGCGCTTCAGAGGAAGCAATCAAGAATCACTCTCGGAATCGTGATTCTTGATTGCTCCCTCTTGGGAGTGTTTTGGGAATCGTGCTTCCCTAAAGCTCCCTGGTTTTTTGGGAGTGCTTAGGAAGCGATAAGGAATCTTCGCTCTCAAAGCGCTTCCTCGTCACTCCCTAAGCGCTCCCATGAGCAAAAAAAAACGCTCCCTCGATGCTCCCAAGGATTAAGGTGATTTTTTTTCTTTTTAAAATTTTTGGTTTTTGTAATAGTTTTAGTTGGATTTTTGGGCATGGTTAGGGTTCATTAAGGGGATGTATTATATGATAATGTTAAATTCTTAAAGTAAAAGGATAGAAAATGAAAGATAAGGAAAATACCACTTCCCTTTTACTTAAATTTTTAACGTTACCATTAATTGTTTCAGGATGTTTGAGAGTGGTTCCATTAATATGCAAAAAGTAGAATTTTAGATCCCATTCAAAATTCAGCAGACTTAATAGTTTTCAGGTTTTCAGGATTGCATCATTTCCACTAGATTCTATCATGTATGAGGATAAGGGATTGGAATTGAATCAAGCACATCAACCTCTCTATGTACCTTGATGTTGGTGGTGTTGATGCCTAATTGTTGAAGTTGATTGAACTCCTCTATCATGACCTTGAAAAAAATTTACCCTTCAATCAAGAAAAATCACTTATTAAGCATTGGAAGGTTTTTCTACCTAAATGTTCCACTCCATGCCCTAGCATATGGCATTACTCCTTACACCAAAATATTATTCTCCATCTTGGTTGGCCCAACTAGCACCTAGGGGTAGAGTTAGGAGAAAACCATACATAGATCCAGAGGTACGGAATGGGTATATGCTTGCATTAGACAAGTCGGTCCCTGATACGAGGAGTGTGCTCAGGTACGAAGTGAATTTTTGAGCAAATACATCAGTGAACATGGAGTCTTTGGTAACCTGCATACAACCAAAGATCTAGATGGGTTGAGTCCAATCGAATGGTGAAACGTGTATTGCTCCTCTACTGCATATCTGCATAAATTGGTGGTGAGGGTGCTTTCATAGGTTGTTAACATTTCTTGTGTAGAGAGGTGTTGGAGCACCTACAACTTCATCCACAATGTGAACACTAAAAAGAAACCGTTTGAATGTAGATCGAGCAAAGGAGTGTGCTCAAGTAATACCTCAATTGAGCAAATACATCGATGAACATGCAGTCTTTGGTAACCTACATGCGACCAAAGATGGAGATAAGTTGAGTCCTATCAAAATGGTGGAACATTTATTGCTCCTCTACCACATATCAACATATATGGTGGTGAGGGTGCTTTCACAGGTTGTTAACACTTCTTCTACAAAGAGGTGTTGGAGCACCTATAACTTCATCCAAAATGTGAAAAGAAACAGTTTGAATGTAGATCAAGCAGAAAGCTTGGTTTATGTGCACTACAAACTGACGTTGTTGTCCCATTATTGTGATGCAGCCAAGAATGATAGAACATATTTGACTTGGGACAACAATTCAAAGGAGGCTGATTTAGAGGATGGAGCCATAGCATTAGAGTGCTTGGGCTCTAAAAGGTTGAACTTTTGGGTGATCAGGATGGTGATCAAATTCATACAACGAAGATGCCACACCCCCAACCACTAGTAGGTTTTCAAATGTAGGACCTTTGCCTTTATCTTACAACTATTTGGTAATGAATATGATGCTTTGTTTCATTTCATGGTTGATGTTATCTCTTGGAGTTTGTTGATTGCAAATATATGTTTAAACTTGAAGGTTGACGTTGCTAATGATTGATCATTTGATGACTATGTTATAACTTATAGCTCCAAGATGATTGATGTTATATGTGTACTAAATGATTATATCTATGCTTTCATGTTTTATATAGCTAATTTGGCATTCTAGATGTTTTTTTAAATATATGCATCAAAATATATCAGTATATGTATTATATAAAAAACGCTCCCAAAACAAAATCTTTTCAAAATTTCACTTTTCGCTCTCGCTCCCCGCTACCAACAGCATAGGTTACCCCTGGAGATTGGAGATTAAGGTTTTGTGATAAAAAACTAGGATGGAATGGTAAAGAAGAAGAGTGGAGGAGGATGTCTTGCCTTGGAGGTTGTGTTGGAGAGAAGGCTATGTAGTATGGTATGCACTTGTACTTCATCTTAAGGCTATATATGAAGTTTTCAGCTATTCATATCTTGTGCAATTTCAAAATTTGGATTTCAGTTATATATGTTCTTTATGCATTGCTATTTATAGTTGTTTATGTCTTGTTGATTTGACATAAGTAAAGGTACAAATTGTTCGATGTTTTGACATCTAAAGAAGAATATTAGGGGATGACTATACTGAAACTTATCCCATTGTTTGGTATCTTTTCTCCCTGAATTGTAGTGAAGTGGGGGGTTGTTTGAAGAAAATTATTGTGATCTTTCCAATGGTGTTTTATACTTTAATTTACAGAAGTACTAAGGCTGAAAATCCTAGGGCTAATATTTTGGAAACCTTCTATGAAGAAGGTGAAACATCAAATATGCATTAATTGCCCAAGTGCATCAAATTTTAACAAACCCACCAGTTAACATCAAATAGATGTGCCAAGAACTTCTAGTGGCAAACAAGGCAAGACCTTTTCCCATAAAAGGGAGAGAGGGAATTTATACTAGATAACTAGCTGCTAGATTTGACATTCTAGACGATGATGATGAGATACATTTTTATATTTGATGTTATTTTGTATCGGTTCTCCACTTTTCAATCCTTGATTGGAAAGTTATCAAGGTTCAAGATTCAATATCAACTTTGATGTATTATTTTTTATTTGGAATCCACTGTATCATATATATATTTACATATATCGATGTTTTCCCATATTTATGTGCCAATGTGTTTATTTGATGTTGTTGTTAGTTTATATATTTAAAATTTGAAAAAATGAATTTAATTTGTACTTTTTGATGCTTCCACAGTTTGTAAATTTTTCATCGATGTTGTTCCATACCATCATAATTTTTTTGCCGATGTTGATTTTTTCAACAATGGTGAAGACGAACTAGCTAGATGAATCCAAAGCAAGGTGCTTCACACCAGTTAGACCACTCCCCAGCTTCAATGAAGTAGCTAGGGTTCTATATGGAGCTTCTTTCTTTCAACCTTGGATGGTAGGAGAGCAAGACACTCGTGCTCCTACATCCCCCCATGATTGTAAAGCCTTATCCCCTATGTTGCCAAAAGACTCTGACAACAAGCCAATACACTAGTCGTGCCCCTCACTCATGGCCATCAAGATCAGGAGATCAAGTCCTTGACATCATCCTCATCTCTCCTCTCTTAATCAACACCAAAGTGTCCAAATTTCCAATTTCAGACTCGCACATTGTATCACCACACCTACGATATTGTTATACATCCTTTGGTTAGACCTTGTGATTAGCTTAGCTAGACACTTATTTAAGTTGCACTTTTTTCACTTTCTTTCGCTCACTTTCAACATTACCTGGGAATTGCTTTTGCACTCCCAAGTTGCATTCACACTAGATGTATCTTGTCATTCCATTGACCTACTTTTTGTGGTCATATGTTGAAGATTAATAAAATTATCTTCTCTTACCTTATTTTACTAGAATCTAGCCATTTCACATTATGTTTGGTTATGGATTTCTATTTAGTTTAAGCTATGTTGCACGAAACTCCTAAATTGCCCACGCACCAGTACAAGAAACTTATGAAAACTCAAAATTTCTAGGAAACTTTTGGGAAACCCCCAAATGGCCATGAAGGGCATAGGACCCATGGAAGTCTAAAAAAACCCTAGTCTATGGAAAATGAAGACAATCTAACCTCTAAATCGTTTCTAAACCTGCCTAAAAATTAACTTATCGTTCTTATTTAATTGCAAGATTGTGTGTTATTTGAAATAATACACACACACAAACTGCATTTCATCCAACGTACACATTTGGGGGGGTCATGTTTCCAAGCGTTCCCATTTCTTAAACTTGTATAGGTATTGTGCAACTTAGAATTTAAGTCAACTAAACTTTGAACAAAGTCAACACATTCTGATGCTACATTAAAGTAGAAACTTTTATGAAAATTATTCCAATCTACTAAGTGATATTTGCCTATCCGAGATAGCCTTTTATCCTTAATAGAATCACTTAAGTTGATCGAAAAGAATCGATTAAAACGAATCTTAGCAGTCAGTGGGGCATTGGTTCATAGGTGATAATGACAAACTGTCAAGATGCACACCTGACCTCTTCTCTTTGGTTTGCTCCACCTGCATGGAATGAGTTTCAAAGGGATGGAGCTTGGTGGAAGTCTTGCATGATTTTGGATAAAATAAATGCCCCTCATACCTAGCAAATAAGCTAAAAGTTCATTATTCGTGGAAAGGTCAAGTATGTTTCTAAAAGCACTCCCACATGAAAATAAAAAAATAACGTATCTTAGCTAAACCACCAATCCCAAATAGCCTTGGAGTCTAGTTTTGATACTTCATAGGCAACTAGACTATTTAATTTGTTTGGAAATATTAAAAAGTGATATGTAACTTTTTTGAAATAATTTTTTTGAAGGTAGAAATCCATCAGGTTGTGGTCTAGTGGTAGGTTTAAGTATTTGTTATGTGATGCCACAAGTTCAAAACCTAGCAAGCATGCTCCCCATTATCATGCAGTTGCTACATATTTATGAGGTTTGAAGTCACGTTAGTGTGATAAACACTAGTTATGCAAAAGCAAAGGTGCTATTAATGGTGATCCCTATGCTAATGTGATCTTTGCATATAATGCCAAGTGCATATCCTTAGAAACTTTGTAGAAAGAGATACTCCTCAATGATTTCTTTGTAGTTTGTAGCCAAAGGTCATCTTGCTGTAAAATTGATAATGCAAGGAGTCCACCCTCTCCAATTAAAAGGGTCTAACCAACCCAAATAATATAATCATAGTTTATTTGAAGGTTGGGGACCTATAGAAATGGCCTAAACTCTATAATACTCCCCCAAATGCATTTCACTTTAATTTACTCTAACTAATTAGACAGTGCAAACTGCAAAGTTGCCTTGAGGAAATTTTGAATGAAGATATTATTGCTTGAATTTAGCAAGATATGGGAATTTGATATGCAAATTTTTCTAGAGAATGATTAGAGTGGAAGTGCAATTTATTGTATAGAAGAAAACGAATCATGATATGTTGAATCACACAACCTCCTAGAAGCTTCACATGGTATGATACCTCACTAAATTGTGTGAACTGTTGAATTTTAACAAGTGCGTGTCATTTTAAAATTTGCAGACTGTAATAGAGATAGAACTTGAAATGTAAGAACAGTCAAGTATGTTTCTAAAAGCACTCCCACATGAAAATAAAAAAATAAAGTATCTTAGTTAAACCACCAATCCCAAATAGCATTAAATCTTTTATTTTCCAATCCATATTCTCTCTCTTTCCATACCTTAAGCCTTGCAGTCTAGTTTTGATACTTCATAGGCAATTAGACTATTTAATTTGTTTGGAAATATTAAAAAGTGATCTGTAACTTTTTTGAAATAATTTTTTTGAAGGTAGAAATCCATCAGGTTGTGGTCTAGTGGTAGGTTTAAGTATTTGTTATGTGATGCCACAAGTTCAAAACCTAGCAAGCATGCTCCCCATGATCATGCAGTTGCTACATATTTATGAGGTTTGAAGTCACGTTAGTGTGATAAACACTAGTTATGCTAAAGCAAAGGTGCTATTAATGGTGATCCCTATGCTAATGTGATCTTTGCATATAAGGCCAAGTGCATATCCTTGGAAACTTTGTAGAAAGAGATACTCCTCAATGATTTCTTTGTAGTTTGTAGCCAAAGGTCATCTTGCTGTAAAATTGATAATGCAAGGAGTCCACCCTCTCCAATTAAAAGGGTCTGACCAACCCAAATAATATAATCATAGTTTATTTGAAGGTTGGGGACCTATAGAAATGGCGTAAACTCTATAATACTCCCCCAAATGCATTTCACTTTAATTTACTCTAACTAATTAGACAGTGCAAACTGCAAAGTTGCCTTCAGGAAATTTTGAATGAAGATATTATTGCTTGAATTTAGCAAGATATGAGAATTTGATATGCAAATTTTTCTAGAGAATGATTAGAGTGGAAGTGCAATTTATTGTATAGTAGAAAACGAATCATGATATGTTGAATCACACAACCTCCTAGAAGCTTCACATGGTATGATACCTCACTAAATTGTGTGAACTGTTGAATTTTAACAAGTGCGTGTCATTTTAAAATTTGCAGACTGTATTAGAGATAGAACTTGAGATGTAAACAACAGCAAGACAAGTACAGTAGTCAACCAAGCATCAAACAATTAAACACATGATTTTTTCACAGGGAAACCTTTAAAGGACAAAAACCCCAAAGCATTAGTAATTCATCCTCTAAATGAGATGACTGAGTTTGTACATGAAAGAAAAAAAATTGATCTCAAAATTCTGAGATGAATGTACAAAAAATTTCAAAGCCCTAGCAGGCTTACTGCTGCCACGTGGAGGGTGAATTAATACTGGGTCCTTTAGCAGTCTTCTGCTACAAACCCTAACCACGTTTGACCATCAACATGCTCCCGAAATCTAAATCTTGTTGCCCAAGATCTGTGAACTACTGCCTGAATTTTGTGAACTGCTGCCCGTGACTGTGACTGTTGCCCGAGACTGTGACTGCTGCCCGTGACTGTGATTGTTGCCCGAGCTGTGACTGCTGCCTGAATTTTCACTGTTGCATGTGGTTTGTTTACTGCTGCACGTGGTTTGTTTATTGTTGCCCATGGTCTCCTGTCTGTTGTTGTTGTCAGCAGCAAGGGTTGGGGCAGCCTTGTGCTGCTGCCCTAGCCTACCAACGAGGGTGTGGCAGTCCTCTGCCGCTACCCGTGACCAGCAGCAAGAAATGAGGGCAGTGTGACCACCAACGAAGAGAGAGAGCAGCGTTCTGCTGCTGCCCTGGGTCATCACCAAGAGCACTTAGATCATCATTGTGAGCCTGCTAGTTGTGCTTGGAGAAGCCCTAGTAGGCTAGGCCGCCATACTAGGGTAAGAGGAAGAACAAAATAAAATCTCAGCCCCAACCTTTCCTTCAACAGTAGCTTAAAAGGATGATCTCAGTCACGAATTTTTCCTCAGTCCAAGATGGAGCAGTCAAGTGATAAAGTTGTGTATCAAATGAATTGCAAATGTCTTTTATTTATAGGCTATCAAACATTTGAGTTGGTCTCACATAATTAGGAGTTGACAATACGGTTTAATTCTTTTTCATCTTTGACCCTTTGACTTGTGTTTTGACTTGTGCCACTAGGTCTTTTCTTTTGTTGGTCTCATGGAACAAGACTAGGGTTAGAAGGTCCCCCAAGTATTTTTGTGGTCAAAGTAAGTGGTCTCAAGGGTCCTTATGGTTCATTCATGTCCACTCAAAGTACATCATCATAAATAAGGAGAATTACTAAATGCTTTATCTTGAACTCCTCGTGCCACCAAGATCAGGTGCTAGGTCTTTCACCCAGGGGAAGCTAGTCCCTGGAGAAGGTCTCATAGCCTATAGATCAAGGAGAGGAGTGCATCACGTGCCTAGACCCGGTCCAAGGCTTATGGTGATGACCTCGTAAATGACCAAGTGCTTCAGCCCCAGGCTGCATCAAATGACTCAATGTCAAGTACTTGGTAACTGACCAAGCACCTCCATTCTCCCGAAGAATGGCCCTCAGTCCTATCCTGAGTCCCTAGCCCCGAACTAGGTTAAATTCTTAGTAACTGACCAAGTGTCTCCATTCAGTTAATGGCCCTCGGCTCTAGGCTGAGACCCCCAGTCCCAGACTAGGTCAATTTCCTGGTAACTGACCAGGTGCCTCCATTCTCCTAGAGAATGGCCGTCAGCCCCAAGATGAGTCCCCTAGTCCCAGACTGGTTCAAATTCCTGGTAACTGACCAGGTGCCTTCATTCAAAGAATGGCCCTCAGCCCCAGGCTGAGTCCCCCACTCCCAAATTGGGTCAATTTCCTAGTAACTGACCAAGTGCCTCCATTCTCCTAGAGAATGGCTCTCAATGTTGCTTAGGAAAAATCAACACTCCCTCTCAGCGAGAGAGGTATTCTCTGCCATACGAAGCTTGTCACGAAAGTACACAAACTTTGTTGATGTCAAAGGCTTGGTCAAAATATCTGCAATCTATTCATTTGTACGAATGTATTGAAGTTTCAAGGTGCCTCTTTGTACTAAGTCTTTGATGAAGTGGTACTGCATTTCAATGTGTTTCGATCTATCGTGAAACACCGGGTTTTCTGAAAGCTTAATGCAACTCTGATTATCACAATGAATAATCGTTGACTCAAGCTTTCCACCGAACAGATCAGAGAGAAGTTTCCTAAGCCAAATTGCTTCTTTGCAGGCATCACTAGCAACAATATACTCAGCTTCAGTTGTGCTCTGAGCTATGGAACCATGTTTCCTGTTGGACCAAGAGATCATTGTAGATCCCATACTGAAGCAGTAACCTGAAGTGCTTTTCCAGTCTACTGCACTACCAACCCAATCGGAGTCAGCATATCTGACTAAAATTACTCCACTGCTGGAAGTATAGTTGAGCCCATAAGCGATATTACCTCGCACATATCTGAGTACATGTTTATTAGTTACCTAGTGTATGTGCTTCGGATCGGACATGAACTTACTCAGAGCATTCACTGTGTGACAGATATCTGGCCTCATGTGCACTAGATACATCAAGGATCCAATGAGTTGTTGATACAGAGTGGAATCCACATCCTGTGAACAAGTGGCCGAGTCACGTAACTTCTTCAAGTTCGTTGTCATGGGTACGCCCATGAACTTGTAGTCCTGCATTTCAAATCTCTGCAAGATATCGACTGCATACTTCCCTTGTGTTAGGAACATCTCGTCTGGCTTTTACCAGACCACTAAGCCAAGAAAATAATGCATCAGACCAAGATCCTTCATTTCAAATTCAGAGGTAAGCTCCCTCTTACACTGAGCTATCAGTTGTTCCTCCCCAGTAAGGAACAAGTCATCCAGATACGAAGACTAGGATCAAGTGATGGTTATGAACAACCTTAAAGTACAGATTGGAGTCAGCAGTACTTTTGGAGAACCCCAAGCTGTGAAGGTAGCCATCAATTATTGCATACCAAACTCTCGAGGCTTGTTTGAGCCCATACAAGGCTTTCTTCAGTTTATACACATGGGACAAATCCCCATGCGTCACAAAGCCTTCTGGTTGTTCAATGTAGGCTTCCTCTTCAATTTTTGCCATTTAGGAAGGTTGTTTTTACATCCATTTGATGGAGTTTCCATCCAAACACAGTAGCAAGGGAAACGATAGTTCTGACGGTGGTATATCTGGCAACAGGAGCAAAAGTTTAATCATAGTCTATGCCTTCTTTTTTAGTAAAGCCACGAGCCACAAATGTGGCTTTATACTTTTCAATGCTGCCATCAGCAGCATGCTTGATTTTGTAAATTCGCCTAGACGTTACCACAAACTTTCCTGTCGGTCTACGATCAACTTCCCACACATCATTTTTCATAATAACTTCGATCATGGCATCATTCCATTCCTGTTGGCTTGCTGCTTCTTTGTATGTGGAGGGTTCTGTATTAATGAGCTTGCTCATAAGGCGTGGGTACTTCTGGGGCTTTATGCTTTCTCTGAAGGCTCCAGGAGGAGATTTATGCTTCTCAACTTCTTGCAACGTTTCTCGACACCAAGAAGGTCTCCTTTTGGAAGGAGGAGCCTCAAGTAGTACTTCAACTGGTCTTTCAGATTCTTCAGGCACATCTAGAATTTGAGGCTCAATTTCTTCTTCCCCCCTCTAAACTTCTGAATCTAGAATTGCAGAAGGAGACTCTTCTATATCCTTTGGAAGCTCTTTTGTTTGGCGAAACACAGCTTCCTCATGGAATATCACGTCTCTACTGACTTCAATGTACCTTTGTCTAGGAACATAGATGCAATAAGCTTTCAAGCTTTCACTCTAACCAACAAATGTATCTTTCTTTCCGGAAGGCTCTAGCTTAGCACTCTTTTCTTTTGGTAGATGAATATACACAGGAGTGCCAAAAATCGGAATCCTCATGTGGTCAACTACAGGTTTCTTGCCTGTAAATACTTCTTTTGGAGTCTTTTCCCCCAAGATGACATGAGGGCTTATGTTTTGAATGTACACAGCAATACATGCAGCTTCAGCCCACAAAGATAAAGGAAGATCGAGGTCACTCATCATAGCTTTGGCAGTTTCACATATCATTATGTTCTTCCTTTCTGCAACCCCATTCTGTTCAGGGTTGTATGGCACTGCTAGCTCCCTTTTGATTCTTGCTTCTCATCAAAAATCATCAAACTCATTAGATTCATACTCACCTCCGTTATCTGATCTCCAAAAACGAATGTGTCTTCCTGTCTGGTTTTCAATTAGAGCCTTGAACTCTTTGAATTTGTCAAAAATTTCACACTTGACTTTGAGAAAGTAGATCCAGGACTTACGAGAGTGATCATCTATGAACAAAACATAATAAAAGCACCCACTTAAGGAGGGGGAAGACATAGGCCCACATATGCCAAAATGAATCAAGTCCAAGATTCCTTTAGATCTATTCTTGCTTCTGGAGAAGGATTTCTTAGTGTTCTTACCTAGAGCACAACCTTTGCAAACACCATTATGTTCAAGAGAAATCTCAGGCATACCTGTGACCATCTTTTGAAGACCAGGGAGAGTTGTATAGTGAAGGTGTCCAAACCTTCGATGCCACAGTTCACATGGGTTAATTGTGTTGTGAACCAATACTTGTGTGGAGTTCCCGGAAGCTTTGTAAAGACCTCCCTCTCAAACTCCAATCAAGTCTGCCAAGCTTAACTTTTCATTTTTTGCCCATTGTTGGACCTTCTTGTTCCTTAAGAGAACCCTATAGCCTTTATCTTCTAAGCCAACAACAGAGAGGAGGTTCTTCTTCAAACTAGGTACATATAGTATGCCTTTGATATGCAAAATGGTCCCTAAGTCAAGTTGGAGTGAAGTGGAGCCAACTCCTTCAATTTTGTAAGTGGTGTCATCCCCAAGTTCTACTTGAGTCGTGAACTTCTTCTTTTTGTAGCTGGTAAGTGCTTCACAGAAACCTGTCATATGTCTAGAAGCACCACTATCCACTAACCAAGAGCTAGCACTGTTAGATATGGATCCTGAAAGAGCAGAGATCAGGTAGTATTCCCTTCTTGGTTCATCTTCTTTGGAAGACTTAGCATTCTTCTTCTTCTTAGGTTCTTCTTCTTCTGTTGTAGAAGCTTGGGACCTTCTTTTGAACCTTCTCTTTGGTTGCCTGCAATCCCTGGCATAATGTCTCATCTTATGACAATCAAAACATTTTATATTTGGAGCATCTGATTGCTTACCTTGTGGCATCTTTTCTTTCTTCTTCTAAGTGAAGGGCTTCTTGAATTTCCTTGTCTTGGTTGTAAGAGCAAGGTTCCCTTCCTTAGCACCATTTGTTCTGCTCTGAATCCTTCCCTCTTCTTCCAAACAGTCATGCCAAAGTCTATCAAAGTTTGGCTAAGATTCACGTCCACTTACGGCTGCCAGAAAGGTCTCCCAAGAACTGGGAAGACCATCGAATACAGTCTATAGAAGATCATCATCATCCTCAGGTACAGCAATAGCAGATAGTTAGTCTCTTACCTGAGCAATTTTTGTGAAGAAGGGGGCCACTCCTTCATCCTTATTCATCTTCAATGAACGAAGCCTCTTCTTCAATACTCTCTTCTGGCTGGGTGCCTTCTTTTCATATAAGTTTGTCAACGTGTCAAAGTATTCTTTGGCAGCCTTCAATGGTGTTATGGTGGGCATCAAGGTTTCCTTGACTAAGTCATAGATGACCCTCCTTGCCTTTGCTTGCTTCTTCTTTAAGGCAATTCTTCCTGCATTAGATGTAGGTTCTTCTGTGGCATTAAGAACCAAGTCATCAAGGTCATTCTCTTCCAAGGTGGCCATAAACATAGCTTTCCATGAGTTGTAGTTGGTTGACCCCTCAAGCCTTTCGTTCGGTCTGAAGGTATTGGTAGCCATCTCTGATCAACAAGTCTGCTATCTCAGTCTGTAAATGTCCCAGGGTCTAGGAGGGTTGCAATGATCTGCTCTCTCACTGCAATCTTCACATGCAAAGCTCTGATACCATGTTGAAATTTAAGATGTGCATGTCATTTTAAAATTTGCAGACTGTAATAGAGATAGAACTTGAAATGTAAACAACAGTAAGACAAGTACAGTAGTCAATCAAGCATCACACAATTGAACACATGATTTTTTCATGGGGAAACCTTTAAAGGACAAAAACCCCAAAGCATTAGTAATTCATCCTCTAAATGAGATGGTTGAGTTTGTACATGAAAGAAGAAAATTTTGATTTCAAAATTATGAGATGAATGTACAAAAAAAATTCAAAGCCCTAGCAGGCTTACTGTTGCCACCAAATGCTACCACGTGGAGGGTGAATTAATACTGGGTCTTGTAGCAGTCTTCTGCTACAAACCCTAACCACCTGTGACCATTAACTTGCTGCCCAAAATCTAAATCCAGTTGCCCAAAATCTGTGAACTATTGCATGTGACTGTGACTGATACCCATGACTGTGACTGCTACCCGAGCTGTGACTGCTGCCCAAGCTGTGACTGTTGCCCAAATTTTTACTGTTGCCCGTGGCCTTTTTATTGTTGCCCGTGGTCTGTTTATTGATGCCCGTGGTCTCCTATATGTTGCTGCTGTCAGCAGCAAGGGTTGGGGCAGCCTTGTGTTGCTGCCCTAGTCTACCAACGAGGGTGTGGCAGTCCTCTGCCACCACCCGTGACCAGCAACATAAAATGAGGGCAGTCTTTGCGACCACCAGCAAAGAGAGAGCAGTTTTCTGCTGCTGCCCTAGGTCATCACCAAGAGCACTTAGATCATCATCGTGAGCCTACTAGCTGTGCTTAGAGAAGCCTTAGTAGGCTAGGTCGCCATACTAGGATAAGAGGAAGAACAAAGAAAAATATCGGCCACAAAAATTTCCTTCAACAGCAACGAAAAAGGATGATCTCAATCACGAATTTTGCCTCAGTCCAAGATGGAGCAGTCAAGTGATAAAGTTGTGTATCAAATGAATTGCAAATGTCTTTTATGTATAGGCTAGGCTATCAAACATTTGAGTTGGTCCCACATAATTAGGAGTTGACAATAGGGTTAAATTCTTTTTCATCTTTAACCCTTTGACTTTAATCTTTTTGTGGTACAAAGGTCTTCTTATGTTTTGACTTGTGCCACTAGGTCTTTTCTTTTGTTGGTCTCATGGACCAAGACTAGGGTTAGAAGGTCCTCCAAGTATTTTGTGGTCAAAGCAAGTGGTCTCAAGGGTCCTTGTGGATCATTCATGCCCACTCAAAGTACATCATCATAAATAAGGAGAATTACTAAATGCTTTATCTTGAACTCCTCGTGCCACCAAGATCAGGTGCTAGGTCGATCAACCAGGGGTAGCTAATCCCTGGAGAAGGTCTCATAGCCCATAGATCAAGGAGAGGAGTGCATCATGTGCCGAAACCCGGTCTACGGCTTATGGTGATGGCCTGGTAACTGACCAAGTGCCTCAGCCCCAGGCTGCATCAAATGACTCAAATGTCAAGTACTTGGTAACTGACCAAGCACCTCCATTCTCCCGGAGAATGGCCCTCAACCCCAGGCCGAGTCCCTAGCCCCAGAATACATTAAATTCCTAGTAACTGACCAGGTGCCTCCATTCAGTGAATGGCCCTTAGCTCTAGGTTGAGACCCCCAGTCCCAGACTGGGTCAATTTCTTGGTTACTGACCAAGTGCCTCTATTCTCTCAAAGAATGGCTCTCGATGCTGCTTAGGAAAAATCAACATGAACTTGAACATTGAAATTGTTTTTCAAATTACTGGTAACTGACTAGGCGCCTCCATTCAAAGAATGGGCCTCAGCCCCAGGCTGAGTTCCCCAGTCCCAGACTGGGTCAATTTCCTGGTAACTGACCAGGTGCCTCTATTCTCTCAAAGAATGGCCCTCAATGCTCCTTAGGAAAAATCAACATGAACTTGAACATGGAAATTGTTTTCAAGTGCAAAAGGTTGAGTTGTGCTTTTTTGAGGCATCGCATGCAATATGAGCTAGGAACCACCTAGCACATGTTGCCCCAACTGCCCTTTCTATAAGATCTATGCAATCCCAGCACCACAATGCAAGGCCTTACCACTGAGCTAACAATTGTTACTTTTGGGTTGATCCAAAAAATGTTTACACCGTGCCAAGGGTGCCTACTGTGATGCACAGTGAATGGCTAGCCCCTTAGTTGTATATAGACCTTTCACTTATGACATTTGGAAAGCTCTCTATAGGTAGTTTCTTGACCTTGGACTTCGTGCTAGATGTGGCACACTTCTTGAGGAGGCGGTTGAATACACTTCTTCATGTACCAACGTATGATAAGCTGTTGGTATGTATCTGTAACTTCATTTGTTGTATGTATGAAGTGCATTTTACTGCTCAAACTTTGTGTACACGTGTGATTTTCAGCTTATGTTCTCTTGGTGATTGAGTAGTTTCTAGTGCTGTTATGTAAGCTGATTTAACATAACCGTGTGCAGATTTTATTGAGTGATTTGACAAGTAAATAGAGGCTGAGAGGGCAGATTTGTGGCTGTAACAAGCCTGTTATTTATAAGCTATTTTCAGATCTGTTATTTATCAAAGATTGTGCCCTTAGAACTGAAAATCTAGTTTTCTTAAGGTACATTGTTTCAGTGTTTAGTTTCTTGGGTTGCCTTATGTATTTGGTTGGACTTAAATGAAATATATGCTAATTTATATCTCAAGTTCAGCCATAAGGCTGAAAATCCACAGGAAATAGATCCAGGAAACTTCAAGTGATTGAGTGAAGACTGTTATTTATAAGCTATTTTCAGATCTATTATATGTTGAGAATGGTGCCCTTAGAACTGACAATCTAGTTCCATTAAAGTACATTGTTTCAGTGTTTAGTTTATTGGGCTGCCATATGTATTTGGTTGGACTGAAATGAAACATATGCTAATTTATTTTTCAAATTCAGCCATAAGGCTGAAATTTCTGAATTTGTCTTAAGCACAGATTTTCGAAATTTCCACAATTGTGCTGTCTGAAAGCGCTGGGAATGACAACACAGCTGACCCCCACACCTATGCAGCAGGATGACAGGTTTCCTACACTTGCTCTCAAGTCTCGCCATCTCTAAGGCTGAAAAGTTTTTGAGCCCGACATTAGTAATGATGGTTGGGAGCTGATTATATCTGACCTGGAGCCCATTGCTGACGGATGGGGACCAACCCCAAGATTAATTATGATCCCCAGCCCTGGGGTTAGATTTGTGACGACTCTTACTTAATTTATGTATCTGGTTTAATTTGCTATTTACGCTGTGGGCCTGTTGGCTGAGACTTTATCTACTGTTTCCTGTGGTGTTTTGGACATTTGTATGAACTGTCTTATGCCCAGGCTGCTATGCTCTGCTTATGGGTGTTTTTATAAAAGAATACCATAGACATTGTTGTTACTATTGTTAGTTATACGTATAGGGATTAGCCCCATAGTCAGTAAAGGATTTTCTGTAACAAAGGTGCAGAGTTTAAAGCATAGCAGCAGAATTCAGACAAATGGGGGCCTTCCATGCAGAACTTCAGACAAGAATTCAATTTGGCAGAATTCCCTCAAACTTGAATTTATCAAGATGATGCCTTTATAGAAACCTCAAACTCGTTAAGAGGTCTCTCTCCTCAAAATCAAAAGCGAACTTATCAAAAACAAATGTTATTAGTAGTTGAAGAAAGTATTTTTTTTTCAAATCAACCCAGGACAAAAAACCTAATCAAATTTCAAACCAGGAGATTAGCGGAACATACCTCTCTTAGAGGGCACTTGTAAAATTTTCGGCCTGGATTTTTCTCAGTACTTGACATCAATACAAGACAAGTTCCCCCACCACATGGGCACTGTTTTTCCGGCGCTTGCGGGCCGGATTCATCGCCTCTGTCTGGTCCTGCATACGTTGATGCCACACAGTCCTTAGCCCAATGCCCTGGTTGTTGGCACTTAAAACAAGCTCCTCCCCCTACACCTCCATACGAAGCAGTTTCGGCCGGTCTCTTGTTGGTATTTGTCTTGGGAATATTCATGGTCTGCCATAGATGGCTGTTGCTTCCCCTGAGGGCAGCAAGGTACTGACCTTCTTCTCCAATGGGATTGGGGTTGGGGTTGGGGTTGGAACCGGAACTGGAAGTACGTGTGTAGGAGCCATGGTCATTCATCTTTCGTCTCTTCATGACATCGGCCTCCACTGCATCCACAAGAGACAGGAATTCATCGTCCTCCAACAAATGATCATCCATGATCGTGAACCGCCTCCCACGACTTCACAACTCTCCTCGCGCTTCAAGATGATGCTCGTAACCGATGAAAAAACCATTTGACTGCTCGCGCTTCCGTTGCCATACTGTCATTTCCAAAATATAACAATTCACTTCATATATATAAAGTTTTAACCCAAAATGGATTAAAAATGTATTTCTATGTGGATTAATTGAATGGCTTTCTATGTGGATTATGGCTTGTATTAAAAAAAAACAAACTAAGGTAATGTGGAGTTCAATAGGAGTTATGTATAGGTAGTTGTAGGGTTAGACCTCGAGTGAGGATAGCCACACTCGAATGTCCTAGCCAGCTACCCACATTATGGATTTTATTTTTATGGTTTTTATGTGGACTCTGATTTGTGTGAACAAATTTCACTTTCATGTTTTCAGTGTATGTTTAGTTTTTATAAAGGAAAATTATAATAATAATAATAATGAAAAATAGTATATATAATTTGTGTAAGTTAAAGTCTTAAGAGATAATTTGATTGGTTCAACCGCTAAGGTATAATATTTTGTGAGGCTGCAAAAATTATTTTAATTAAGTTTACTATTAATGTGAATGGTGGTTAATACCATTTTTTATTCTTTTTTTTCAATAAAAAAAAGAGTAGTTTGTTATTTAGAGAATCAAAGTTACATCTAAAAGGTATGATATGATCATCATAGGCTTCATTCTTGTTGTCCCAATACAACACCAACAAAAAAATCCTCACCATTTTCTCTCCATCTTAAATATTATCATTAAAATATCTACACTATCAATACTGCAACCCAAAGGCAAAAATACTAGAAAAATCATCAAGTCTGAAATCAAAAAAAACTCTTCCATTTAAGCAAGTGCTACAAGTCTTCCATCAAAAAAAATAAAGTATAAATTCCAACTCCAAAATACAAACTTTGAGAGAGAACAAAACGCTAAAAGATATAGACATATCCATAGTCTATCAAGGAATCCTTCACAATCTCCTCTAAGATAACTAAACCATCCATATGACAAACCATATCCTTTCATAGACTATTAGCCTCATTATTATACTCCCTATAAACATGAGTGAAAGAAATAGCATCATTAATAAACTGCCTATAAATATGAGTGAAAGAAATAGCCTCATTAATATACTCCCTATAAATATGAGTGAAAGACATATGTGAAAAATTCAAGATCAACTCCTTCACTCTCGAAGCTCATTGGTCTAGTTGAAGAACCTGATGATTTGGAGACTACATAGCCCAATGAATGATAATCTTGGAGTTAACTATAATCTAAATACTTAAAACACCCCTCTTAAGAGCAAATTAAAGAAGACCCCATAATGTAAGTAGCTCAGCCTTAGTGTTAGTTCAAGTCCCAACACCCCTTTGTAAATATATAATATGATCTCTTTTGATTTTTAGGATCATGCTTGGCACACATTGATCGTTCTTTTCAACTCCATCAAAATAGCCCATGGAAATAGATTCATTCAACAAAAGAGAAGAAATAGTCCTAATACTTTTGGTCTTCTTGGCTTTGTGTTAATCCTTAAACAAACTTATAGCTCTTGAACTGACAAGAGATATATAAAAGGCTTTTCATTGTCAAATATGCATCTATTCCTAATTTTCCACACTTCCCAAATAATAAAAAGAGGTAGCTCTTTAAATTTGACTGTTTTACTAAACTAATAAAGTATGTTGTCTTCAAAATTGTGAGTTTGACAACTATCATTGAAATCTAGTAATCTATAACATTCATCCCAAACGTTTCTGAAAAAAGGATATAGAGCAAATAAGTGGGATACAATTTCAACTTCATATCTACAAAGAACACATATACATGGTCCACTAAAGCCATGTTTGAGAAGATTACCCCAAGTTAATATCGTGTTCTCCTAGAAGAGCCATAAGAAACATTTCAATTGTAATGGAATTTTCCACTTCCAAAGATTTTATTTACCACCATTTTGGAGGTATCTAAATATGATCGCCAATGACAGCTTCATGGGCTTTGTTTGTTGAGATAATCCCATTAGCATCATTCCAGTCCCAAACCAGCATGTCCTCCATATCACTTAGTCTAACACCCGCTCTATTCAAAATCATGACAAATCCATTCCAATCATCGGCTAAGTAAGTAGGCAGCCCCATATCATAGGCCATATACCAATAGGACAAAGAGGATCCATACATTATATATCTTCTAACCAGTGCAAGAACTTGTATATGGATAGAGTGGAGATATAAAACAAGTTGTTGAGATAATTTGAATCCAATTGCATCTCCAATAAAAGGATCTATGCCAATAAAAACTTGAGCACCCCTGCCAATTTTCTAGCTAAGCCACTTTCCCATAATTGGAAAAGCTTTAGTAAGACCCCTCCATATTATAGAAGACGAACCAATAACCTGTGGATTTGAACCCATTGAGAGACAGTTGCATTTTAAATTTGTGCATAAATGTTTCCACAATGTTTAGTCATTGTGTGCAAGCTTATGGGTCTGCAGTATGTAGAAATTTAGAAGTGATCAACGTGTTTCGGGTGGACCCTCCACCCATCATCGGGATCATTTGAAGCTATAACACAATAGAAAAGAAGAGAGCATAGAGTATGTATAGAAAAATAAAAAACTAGTCTTTAATTATAAAAACTAGTCATTAATAATAAATTATTTTAGTAAAAAAGAGAAGATTTTTTTTTAACTTGGGTGAAAAAAAATCAATGGTTAAAAAGATTAAAATAAATAAATAATGATGGAAAAAAGTTATTCAATTGACTGTTAAATTAAATAGACTGGTTGAAAAGAAATTAAATATAGTAGTTGAAAATATTAAAATTTATTGTTAAATTAAATATAGTAGTTGAAAAGATTAAAATGAGTAAAAAGGAAGTCAATTGGATAAATAATAAGTGATTGTTTTAGTTTAAATTATAGTTAGAAGTTAAAAGAAAAAATATAAAGTAAAAACATACAAGAATAATTAAATATAAAGGGAAAAAATGAAAGTGGAGTAAAAAGAGGGGATTAAGGGTTTGACTTGAAAGAAATATTAAAACCCTAAAAATGAGGGGTTATTGTCAAAAGATAAAAAGTTAAGTATTCATAACAAATAAATAAATTACTTAATTAAAATAAAAATCTAGGGTGAAAAAGTATTTAAGATAGAAAGGTAAGTATTCATAACAAATAAATAAATTACTTAATTAAAATAAAAATCTAGGGTGAAAAAGTATTTATAACAAATCAATTAATTAAATAAATGAGTACTCGCACACTAGGGTTGGGTTGGTACTACGTGACACGGTCAAGTTCAAGGATCCATTACTGCTACCACTATACCCCTAGGTGCCAAGGTGGGCACTGGGATTTGATCTCGTGACCTCCCACTAATACATAATAGCAAATTTGCGACGGTTTTTCGTTGCTATTTCCACGTTTCGTCATCTCAATTACAACAATAACGGTCGCGATGTTTCGTGGCACTTATTTCGTGGATATAACGACGAACTTTATAAGCCATCGATATAGAGACAAAAACTGGCCTCCACATGTCTTCTATACGGTGGCCTTGAAACTGATTTTTTAAATTCATTTTCTACGTTTCGTCGCTCTATCAACAAAGTTGTCATCCCTATAATGACGAAAATATGGCCAAAAACTGCAAGGAAGAATTTTGTTTCCACGCAAAACCATGGAAAACCAATCTCTATCGACGAAATCTGCAGGTTGGATGGTAATTTTTCCATGAAACTTCGTCGCTATAGCGACGATATTCGTGGAAACCCACCCGAGGTTTCAACAGTTTTCCAATACCCGCGACAAAAGTTTGTCAATATTGCAACGAAACTTAGAGGTTTGAAAAAAAATTAAAAAACCGTGGAAAGGCACCTTCCTTTCCACGGTTTTGTATCTTCAATAAGTGCTCGTGAAAAAATACATATTATATTTTAAAGACAAAGAAATGGATAAAATATAACATAGGAAAGGTGATTTATAGAAAATAAATATATCGGGAAAGTAAGATATGGGAAAAAACGATGTTGCAATAGGAGACGCTGGAGGATTTGGCATGCAGGATTGGAGGACGCACTCCCTGGATCACGAAGCAGCTGAAACCTGATCTCGTTGCCGGTGATCTGGGACAGGTCCTTCAAGGGCTGCATCTGCCAGGCCTCTGGCTGGGCTATTGGATCTTCTAATTGGCTTTTGCTGAACCCAAGGTTGTCCTCACGCTGGCTCATGTGCTGAGAGGTTTCTCTGGTGGGGCAGTCCGATGGTGACTGGGGTGGGCGGAGATTCATCCCCGGATCTACGCTTGGATGCCTTCAACCGGTTAATTGCCTCTCATATCAGGAGATCCGACAAAGGAGACCCCCCGAAGTTTGTCAAAATAACTGAAGATGTGCCGGAAGCTTCCCTCCCACTAGAAGAAATTATTCAGGTTGCTCTTTCCCTGGCAGATCGAGCCCTGATCGGGCAATTCACGGGGCTCTGGCCCTCGCCAAAAACTTCTGATAGATGGGTCCAAAGAAACTGGAGACCTCTAATCTCCAAAAATGTTGCATCATACTCTTTCGAAAGGGGTTACTTTCTGTTTGACTTCGAATCCAAGGAAGACAAAGATTTAATTTTCAGGAATGGGCCCTATTTCATGGGGCCGCAGGGTCTCTATCTTAACGGGTGGACTCCAGACTTCGACCCCGAGGCTAACACCCCTAAAGCAGTGCCAGTCTGGGTCAGACTCCCTAGTCTCCCCATGCACTGCTGGAACCCTAAATCTCTCCAAGCTATAGGGATCGTCCTGGGGAAATACATTGACATGGCTAGCCCAAAGGACCAATATGCTTGCGCCTGCATATGCGTTGAGGTTGATCTCAAAGCTGGATTTCCAGAAGCTATAAAATTAACAGTGGGGAATTGGTCCCATTTCCAAAAGCTCGACTATGAACAACTCCCTTTCAACTGCAGAGGTTGCCATGAATACGGACACTTCATCCGTAACTGCCCTAAAAAGCCTGAGATCCAACAAGACAAGGCGGAAGGATGGCAAAGGGTGAATAGATCTAAACCTAAAAATCAAAGCGGAATGGCTTCAAAGAAGGGTGAGGGGAATAAAGATGCTAGGGTTATCCCTCTTGAAGGATCTCAAGAAACCTCCAAGGCTAAAGAAACTAATGAAGCAAGGGATGACTCCAATGTAGTCTAAGAGAAATCTAGTAATGGAGATAGTAAGGAACTCGAAGCAGACCTATCAGTTCAGCAAATGAAAGATCAAGACGAAGACGCAACAGTGATAAAAGTAGGAGAAAACGTGGGGAAATCAGAGGAAGAAGAGGATGAAGGGGAAATAGAACTGACTACCCCAAGACTGATTAAAACCAAAGGAAGGAAATCCAAGAAAGAAGTAAGGGAACAAGCTACCTACAAGGATAAGCTGCAAGGCTCCCAGCTAACCCTGGAAAAGCTGCTGAAAAACACTAGAAACACCCGCCAGCAGGGGCATGCCCAGAAAGGGATGCCTTCAGTCACTAAAAGTAAGTAATGAAGGTCCTCTCCTGGAACTGCAGAGGTCTTGGTAGCAAAATCAAGGAAGAAGCTATGATAGATCTAATATCTTTACGCCAACCAGACATCTTTCTGATCCAGGAGACCAAGATGGAGGAAGCCGCATTTCTCCATGTAAGTCTGAAATTTTGGAAAAAAAAGGTAAAGTTGCAATTAGTTCAAGGGGCGCATCCGGAGGCATTGGAACTCTGTGGGATGACAAGAAATTCAAGGTTGTTGATATCAAGTACAGCTCTTGTTGGATACTCACCCTACTGAGGCAAAAATACACTAATACTCTGGTAAGAATTTTCAATATTTATGCACCCAATTCTTATGCTAAAAAAAAAACTGTTGGAGTCTCCTTTGGGAGGAAAGGAGCAATCTACAAGGAAATGTAATTATTGTGGGGGATCTAAACATTATCCTCAGCCAAGATGAAAAAAGAGGGGGCTCCCTGGTTAGAGACCCCATCAGAGAAACGGTTGATGAGATCATTTTGGAATGGGATCTCATGGATGTTAAGCCCTCTACTGGAAAGTATACTTGGAATATTAAGAGGATTGGGCCCGGGCACATTGCTGCAAGACTTGATCGATTCCTGGTCTAGGACACTTTCCTCCTGCTTGGTTTGAATTTGTCTTCTAAAATATTACCATTTGGAGGATCGGATCACAAGCCTATTCTCCTTGAGATGGTAAATGATAAGAATTTGGGCCCTATACCTTTCAGATCCAATCCTATGTGGGCCAATCACCCTGAATTTCTAAGGATTGTTGTTGATTCTCGGTCTCCCCCAGTTACAGGGTCTCCCTTCTTTGTATGGGAGGAGAAACTTAGAAGGCTTAAGAAAGCTCTAAAAACATGGGCTAAGTCGATCCCCTCTCCAATTTATGAAAAAATCCACGCTGCACTAGCACTGGAGACCCACCAGGCCAGCATGGAGGATAAAATTGTGGATCACATCGACATCCAAACAGAGTTTAAGCTGCAATCGAACCTCCATGCTGCCTACAGACAAGAATCCGAGTGGTGGAGGCTAAAATCAAGATGCAAATGGCTGAATGATGACGACAGGAACACCAGCTTCTTCCACAAGCAAGCAGAGGCTAGAAAAAAATTTAATTGTGTGCTCGAAATTCAGGCTCAAGACAGACTTATCAACAACTTTGAAGACATCAAAACTGAAGCGACCAGGCATTTCAGTGACTTGTTCAATGCCCAACCTATCATTGAAGACGTCGAGCTCTTGAACCTTGTTCCCAATACAATAAAAAATAATGATAATGAAATTCTAATACAGATTATCACTCTGGATGAAATCAAGAAGGTCGTCGATGGTATGGAGGATGATAGAGCTCCGGGTCCCGATGGGTATAATGCCAACTTCATAAAACTTTGTTGGGACATAATAAAAAATGACTTACTCAAAATGGTCAGCAAATCTCAGAGGTGTAGTAAAATTGGAGGCAGCACGAATTCTGCCTTTCTGGCTCTCATCCCCAAAGAGAAGGATGCTAAATCTTTTGACAGATTCCAGCCTATATCCTTGCGCAACATAGGATATAAAATTATTACTAATATCATGGCTAGCAGACTAAAACATATCATGCCTAACCTTATTCCGGAGAACCAAGGTGGATTTGTTAAAGGAAGGAGGATTTGGGATAATATTATTTTAGTTCAAGAGTATATACATTATAGTCTGAAGAACGACGATAAAGGAATGGTGGTGAAACTTAATCTAGCAAATGCCTTCGATAGAGTCAGCCATTCATTTCTCTTTCATGTAATGCGGAGATTTGGATTCGCTTCAGAATTTATCTCATGGGTTAAGGCCTGTGTCAGCAAGTCGTGGATAGCCCCGGTAGTAAATGGAAGAGTTGCCCCCTTCTTTCAAGCTTCGAGAGGTCTGAGGCAAGGATGCTCGCTCTCCCCTTTTCTTTATGCCATCCAGGCTTCAGTTCTAAGTTTTCAGCTGGAATATGCTAGGCAAGATCAGGATCTATCAGGCATTAGGATGGCTAGAGGCACAAAAGATATCAACCACGCGCAATTCGCAGATGATACTATCTTGCTTGGAGGAGCCAATCAGATAATAGCCCGTCATTTCAAGAATGAAATAAACCGTTATTGTCACGCCTCCGGAAGCAAAATCAATTTAAGGAAGAGTCAGATCTATGGATGGAATATAAACCCTAGGGAAATGCTAGATATTACTCGGGTTCTTAATATGGATGGTGTTGTTTCCTGGGAGTCCTTTAATTATCTAGGGATCCCTATTTTCAAATCCAAACCCAAGAGCTTAGCTTGGAATCCTATTGTGGAAAAAATCAAAAGGAAAATCAAGGGATGGGGGTCAATATGGTTAAATCTAGCTGGGAAGGTAGTATTAATAAAAGTTGTTTTGAACAACTACCTGCTTTATCAGTGCTCTCTTCTTCTCACTCCGGTCAAAATAATAACTCAGATTGAAGGCCTGGTTAGATCCTTTCTCTGGCAGGGTGGAAGTGTTGGGGGAGGCAAAAAATTTGCTTTGGTCAGTTGGAAAACAATTAAATTGCCTAGGTCGGAGGGCGGTATACAAATTAGAGATCTAAGAAATCAAAACTTGGCTATGGAAGCCAAGCTGCTCTAGAAATTGCTCGCCCCCAAACCTTCTTGGTGTAGTCGTGTGCTGAAAGGCAAATATTTCCGAGGTCTGAGGCTCAGATGTCTTGATGGGGATCATGAGATTAAGAATGGCTCTTCAATTTTTAACATATGTAATAAAGTGCTACCTCAGTTCAAAGAAGAGCTGTATTGGATACCGGGCAATGGGAAATTGGTCAACCTGTGGCAAGACACGATTCTTGGAAAGCCACCTCCACAAATTCCGCTTCTGTAGCACTGGATGGTAGTGACAGGTGTGAACACAGTCTGGGATGTTTCTGAATGGGAGCTCGAGGAACCAAGTCGCTGCGCCGGCTGGGTATTGCCGGAGTGCCCTGAAGAATTAGAAGATGAAAAAAATATGCTACTTAATCACTTGGCTGGGCTAGCACCGATAACTAAATTCAGGAAGGACCGGCGTGGCTGGGGAAGGCAATCTAGTAGCTATTCAATGTTTGAAGGATACCAAAGATTTGCAACAAATTATAATGTGTCTGTCAACCCACAAATTTCGAATTATCTATGGAAATGCAGCACATTGCTGAAGATTGAGATGTTCATTTGGTCGTTGATGCATGAGAGAGTGCTCATTGGTGAGAACTTGGAGAAAAGGGGGCTCGCTGGTCCATTTTGTTACCCCTTATGTACAAAAGCTTCCGAAAATATCATTGGTTTTTAAAGTGTCCCTATGCCATTTCAGTTTGGAAGGATGTGTTGAAGCGTTGGGGAGACGGAGTGCAATTGCCGGACAAAATTCAGGTCTGTTTTCTTAACTGGGAAAAATTGTATCATGGAGAGCTGAATCAGAAAAAAGGAGTGAGAGCTTGCTGGATGAAACTCCCTAAAATAATTTGCTGGTGCATTTGGAATGAAAGAAATCATAGAGTCTTTCAAGACAAGATTCATCCAGCGTGGAAGACTGCTGTCAAAGTAAATGCTTTGTTCGGGGAGGTTGTTAGTATCTCAAAGATCCCAAATAATAAAGAAAACCTGATGGACAATGAAAAAAATTGGATGCAAAGTCTTATTATCATGGCTATAAATAATATGGCTGCTAAAAAGTTGGATGAATGGGATGTCAGGATGGACAAGTCTCAGTTTGAGAACTGGCTAAGAGAAAGGAAGATTTTTAAACTGTTTTTCGACGGGGAAGATTTTTAAATTGTTTTTTGACGGGGCCTCCAAAGGGAATCCTGGAAGAGCCAAGGGAGGAGGAGTTGTTATTGATCCAGGCAGGAAAGTCGAGATAGAATACTGTTGGAACATTGGTTATGACTCTAATAATATGGTAGAGGCTTATGGGCTCTGGCAAGGTCTCAAGCAGCTGCAGAAGAAAGGAGTGGATGAGGTCATGGTTTTTGGTGATTCCAGGTTAATTATTCAGGCATTGAATGGGGGAAGAAGGGGCAAGAATGAGCGGACAACAAGGCTGATTAATAGAATTAGGTCCAAGGCTAAAATGTTCAGGAAGGTTAATTTTTTTTCATATTCTTAGGGAGCTAAATGTCTTGGCGGATCTTGTAGCCAATAAATCTATAGCTGTGGGTCTCAATGAACTTATTGTTAACTCGGTTGTAAGCACTGATATTCCTCCTTAGCTCCTTTGTAGGTTAATCGACTGGAGGAAGTAGAGATTAGGTTGCTTGTTGTAATGTGTTTCTGTTTCAACGATTTCTTTGCGAAGATTTCAATATAACATAACCGCTCTTGTTAAAAAAAAAGATATGGGAAAAAACATATTGAAGTAAAAGGGAAAAAAATAAATGGGAAGCTCAGGGGGAGGTCAAAAAGTGTTAACTGACTCTAAAAAATAAGGCATAATGATTGAAAAAGTACCCAAAGTGGTCCTAAGCACCCTAATTATTGCCTCAAAAATGGTTTTCCCATTAGGATGCACAAATTCACAATAATTGGCTAAAATACATAATTAGAGGCTAAAGTGGCACCTCTTAGAGAAGATTCTATGACAAGGTAGGAGGGTACATCGATAAAAATACCATCAATAAAATATGTTGTAAGCACCACAGGGATAGTATAAACATTAATTAAATGATATTCTAGCCACCACTGAGAGTTGATTTCTATGATAAGGTAAGGGGGTACATTTATAAAAAAATCCATCGATAAAAGACGTAGGCACCACTGGGCTCGAATCAACTTATTGTGATCTGAAATTAGGTTAATCCCACAAGGGCTTGGAAGGATTCCCACAGAGCTTGGAAGAAGTCCACAGAGGCTTGTAGGTACCCGCAGGAGCTTAAAGAAGCCCACAAGTCAGAAGTAAAGGAAGCCCATGTTCTGAAGATCAAGGGAGCCCGAGCTTTGAAGACTGAGGAAGTTCGCAGGTGTAAATGTAGCCAAAGAAGGTCAAGCCCGCAATTTCTGGAAGAGATGAAAATGAAAAAGTGACCCTTCTTATGCAACCACCTCAAGCATGGCCAAAATTGGTCAAAGTTAGTACCAAATACGCCCAAAAGAAAAGAGAAAAAAGTCCCTTGAGCACATGATAGGAAAGAGACATGTTAATAAAAAAAAAATTGAGAACTTATTTCTATTCTTTTACTATGCATGATCTCATATAACAAAAAAATCATCATAGATCACCTTTTGGCATTGATCAAAAGCAGGTTGCACAGTTGAGCATGCCATTTGTAGTTTAGAAACCATATCATAATTGCCTTGGAGACTCTCCTCGTGAAATATCATCGCTTGCTCTACTACATGTGAAGAGCTACTAGTGATAATTCATCATACTACAAAAAACATAAGGTGCATTGAATTCGTCTTTATTGAAAAAAATAATAATAAAAAAATAACTCAACCCCTAGGGAAAAAGAGTAGTTGTTCACCTGGAAAATCTGTGTAGGATCTTTGTAGTGCCAATTGGTGGTAAGTTGTTTTGATGTTGCTCATTATTGGAAGAGGTGAATATGAAAAGTTGATCCTTCTTATGCAACCACCTCAAGCATGGCCAACATTGGTCAAGTTAGTATCAAATATGCCCATAAGATAAAAACAACCCCCTAAGCACATGATAGGAAAGAGACATGTTAGTCAACAAAAAATTGACAACTTATTTCTATTATATTACTAGGAATGATCTCATGTAGAAAAAAATTAACCATAAATTACCTTTTGGCACTGAGAAGTAGGTTACACAGTTGAGCATGCAATTTGTAGTTTAGAAAGCATATCATAATTTCCTTGGAGACACTCCTCATGTAATAACGTCACTTTATCTACTACCTTTGAAGATCTATACATATGAAATTATGGTCCATATATGTGCCATGCAACAACTGAAAGTTTATCATCACAGTAATTAGAATGTGTAAAATAGTGCAACCAATAACCAATGTTAGTTATTTAAAGTGCCAATTAGCATATGATTTCCAGATCTGTGTATATGATAGCATAGATATAAAATACTAACTTAATGAAAATTTAGTGCCAAGCTAACCATAATGTTATTATCATTCACTCAATCCTGTATGTAAGCTCTGAAATATAAAATCATCAAGTCCCTTACCTCATAATAAAAATGAGATATTGCAATAATATTTATTTTTTCCTCAGAAGTAGAGGACATGCGTTATGTTCCATGACGAACATGGGCAGACTCCTGCCATAGTGTAATAAGCATGTTGTCACATGGAAATATTTTTGGATTGGAGTTTCTAGTTATTGTAGTAATATTTAGTTACTATATTTAGTTGAGTCAATAATTGTAACATCAATAAAAATGAGATATTGCAATAATATTTACTTTTACCTCTGATGGAGAAGATACATGTTCTGCTCCATGGCGATGAGCACACCCCTGCCACAGTGTAATAAGGATGTTATCATATGGAAATATTCACAAAAAGCACGAAAAAAGTGAATGGTAACGGTGGAAATTGAATGTTGACAGAAAAAATCTCAACATTTAGTTATTATATTTAACACTTCCCTGATGAGGCACAAAGTGTGACCTTCCATGGTCACCCTGGACCATGGAAGTAGAGGACACACGTTATGTTCCATGACGACCATGGGCAGAACCCTGTCACAGTGTAATACGCATGTTATTACATGGAAATCTTCTGGGGTTGGAGTTTCTAGTTATTGTAGTCATATTTAGTTGAGTCAATAATTGTAACATAAACAAAAATGAGATACTGCAATAATATTTACTTTTACCTCCAAAGGAGGAGATACATGTTTTGCTCCATGGGGATGAGGAGACCCCTGCCACAATGTAATAAGCATGTTATCATATGGAAATATTCACAATAAGCACGACAAAAGCGAATGGTAATAGTGAAAATCGGATGTCAACTAAAAAAATCGAAACATTTTGTTATTGACGTCATATTTATTTACTATATTTAACATTCACTTCACAAGACATAGATTGTGACCTTCCACGGCCACCCTGGACCGTGGAAGCGGCATGTGGCTTTCCACTGCTGCAACCTTGATAAAATAAATCAATCAATAAAAGTTGAGTCAATAATTGTAACATAAAAAAAATGAGAGAAGCATAACAATGTAATAAGCATGTTATCACATGGAAATATTCATAATATGCATGCAAAAAGCGAATCTCAACGGTGGAAATAGAATGTTAACAGAAAAAATCAAAACATTTAGTTATTGTAGTCATGTTTAGTTACTATATTTAGCATTTACCTGATGAGGCATAGCGTGTGACCTTCCACGGTTACCCTGGACCGTGGAAGCCACATCTATTTGATTTAAGTTGTAATCGATCAACAACTCTTCACCTGGAAGTATTGTTTTTGTTGCACATACCAATATACGATGTTCTTCGCGTCCCTTAAATTAACAATTCGGTTGCTTAGTTGCTATCACTGGCTGTGTACTATTTATCAAGACAACAATGTTTCCGGACACTTTTGGTCTCCCATCAATATACATAGTCGCCCCTTTGTTTTTATTGTGTTCTGCTAGTTGTATATAATTTGTGGCAACTCCGTATCTCCTCATACTTTGAGTATATTGGACCAAGATCAATAGGTTATTGTATATGTATAATGTTCCGACATACTCCATCAATTCAGTTACAGTGCTGTAGCCAACCTTTATTCCATCCATGGAAAATAGCCCCAATCCATGTAAGGATGAAGGAGCATTGTGATACATCCTCCCATTGATGAAGAAATCTATGTCCACTTGAGGTAGCTTATTAGGTACCCATCATTGCACTAGATGTCTATACATCAAGGGCAACTCAATGTCACCTATGCTCTCAGCATCATAATTACATGACCCTCTGTTGGCAATAAAATATTGCATGCATCTATGAAATCTTTTCCTTACCTTTTCAAATATAGTTGATATAGAACCGGTAGATCTAGTACAACACGTATCACTTTCAACCTCTCCGAGTATATCTCACCATCACTCGAGGAAGATAGATATGATAGATACCTATTTGGTGTTACCTACACTCGATAAAACAAGAATATAAGCTACCAAGCGGATATAATTTAGCGTGCAAATATATTTACTTGTAATGTTTTAATATCAAAAGTTTTTTCTTCCCAAAAACTTTACCAAAAGCTATTTTTCTCTCAAAGGTGTAATTTATTTTAGAGTTATTTATATATGAACTATTTTTAAGTATAAGACACGATTTGATTTGGTTTGGAATTTGTTCACAACACGGATATAGAAGTGTGTTTCTTGGGCCACTTGACTAGTTAATGCATGCAAAGAGGTATGGGGTTCCCCCTCATATAGATCATGTTGGGGATTCAATTTGGAATGGGCGGTGGTCATATTGCTTCATTCATGGATTTCCCACCGAAACTCAGTGACGTTAGTCTAACACTCCCTCTTCCACGGTGGTTTGATATGCAAGTTTCCTTGTGTAAGGTACTCCTTCTCTAAATATGTGCTTGATTTTTTTTTAAATCGGATAACATTGTGAAATGTCACCAAATTTAGACCAATTACAGGTAGTTTTGAGTGGGTTTGCACATGGATGCAGATAGGGTGATGTTGGATCCAGAATCATCTTATCACAACCCTGAATCATCTTACACTATTCTAGACCATTTTCTTACCATTGCTACAGTGTTCTGCAACAGGGAAATCCTGAATTTATTTTGTCGTGATGGTATGGTTCAGGCCCGTTCTTTGTCAAATGGGCGATGGATGGGTTCAAGGCTAGCATTTGACGAGAAAAATGCCCGTCATGGGTCATTTTGCACCTCAAATACGACCTATATTTCATATAAATCCTCAAAAAATCTGAAGTAAATAGTCAAAAGCATAGTAGCAATATTCGAGTACGGATTTGAATACGATACGGAAAAAATAAGTAACAAAAAATCAAGTATGACTAAAATACGAGAATAGGCATCTTATAAATACAAAAACATGCAATTTTAATTTAAAAAAATAAGATTATACGATCATCGTTCCAAAGTGTAACATGTCATTCATTTTTCATTAGGAACTAACATTCCAAAGTGTAACATGTCATCCATTATTCACTAGGAACTAACATAAGTAGTAACTAAGTATTGATTTCTTGTGACAATGGATGAGACCTACAACCGTCCTTTCTCTATAGTTTCAACCTCAAAGCTAAGGGAAACAACAGGAAAAGGTATAGTATATGGAAACGAATCTCCAGTTTCGATCCAAGGTAAGTAAGGGCTCATTGGACCCCATAAAAAGGCTATGTTATTCAAATCCTTATCACTTCAATGGGAGAGTTTCACTAATGATGACCTAGCAATATCTAAGGCTTTAGAAACGGCTAAGTTAGATATTCAGGTTGAGATGATGATGGGTAACCTCTCATATCCATCCTCTTGGGAATCATTGTTGGCAATATGGCAGATGAATGTGTTGGAATTGATGTCAATATATGAATGGAGAATTGGTGACATTTGGTGAACTAATGATTGTGGACAGACATATCCTAGAGATGTTCATTAATGACAAAATAAATGTTGATGGGCATAGGCATGTATAATAAAGTTGGAAAAAGACTAAGTGGTGAAAAATTGTCCTAAAGCAGTAGTCTTATGAAAATGCCCACCATATTTCATAAGAAGGAGAAAATGCCCTCCATGTCCAGTCATCCCTTAGTTGGTTGAAGTATCTATCCGACCATGGCACCAGTTCTGAGAACAATTATTTGAGGATGAAGATACAAGCCTCCCAAAAGAAGTTATTTTTGGTCAAATTAGACAAGTTGCTCTAAGAGAATGCCCACCATAATTTGTGGGTTGAAAGAAATGCCCGCACCATATGGGAATCCTTTAGGTGGCTGTGTTGTCTACCTGAAAATGTTATTACTTTGCCCTGCAAGTACCTGAGGCAGAAATTATGGATCTGCCAAAACAGGGCCTTAAGCAACTTTTACATCATACTTCAGTAAAATGCCCGCTGAGGAGAGAGAAAGTAGTTCCAAAGGATGAAACTGGTCTTAATGGATTCATCTAGTTGTCCTCCATCCATTGGATGTCTTACACTCCAAGTTTGATGAAAAGTTGAAATCACCTTTTAGACCTAGGGTTTAAAGAAATTGACAAAGTGTCAAATCACAAGGTTGAAGAGGCATCTGGAAATGCCCTCCAAATCCTGTCTGAGTGATGATAAATTCATCAAAAGGTATAGGCGTGTTCTTTAATGAACTGGATATCCATCCATGTTCTTAGTTTTTCTTATGGTGACAGCATGAGAAAAATATCATCTTGCCAAAAGAGGAAAAAACATTAGCTTGCATATCCAAAAATATGAAAAATTGACAGAGTGTGGAAAACAGGAGGTCGAGAGCCCACTTGGAAATGCACACCAGAGTCAGCTCTTTAACTGATAAATTCTTTAGATGTTATAGGTCCATTCTTTGATGATCCGTGCATCCACTCATGATCTCATTTTCCCTCTGGGTGTTCACACGTGTGAGATATGAGTATGCCAAAATGCCTCCTGGCACAGTAATGATTAGGGTCTGACAAAATTGACTAAGTGTTGAATTGAGCAGTTTGAAAGACCATTTTAAAGCGACTGCTAGAGACAGTGTGTTTGTCAATAAGGTTTTAAGGTGACATGGTCTTGTTCCTAATTGAGGTGGATACCTAGCCATACGCTCAATTTGCTTAAAGATGGTCAAGATGTGAAAAATATAAGTCTGCCAAAAGTTAGAAAAGTATGCATGTATAGTCTTGGTGAAATAAAAGAGTAAGCTACAGGAATTTTATAAAGGGAATTCTGCATATCTTGAGAAGGATTTAAGGATAGTATTTTGGAAGATATGATGTGATCAAAGTTACACAAGATATATTTAAGGAAGAAATGCTCTCAAAGGGTTTAATGAAGACACACACAAGCTGTAGATGAAGAGAGCATGTGATTTAAAAATAAAGGGAGATGTAGATGAAGGGATCCCATGACTTATTTTTCCCAAATTCCTACACTGCTAGGGATAATGGGATTACATAATTCATTGGGCCCTTCGTTATCCTTTGGACTGCATTTGGATTGCCTCCCCTGGGAACGTCGGTATCCTCTTGACTGCGGCCAGATTGTTTTGTTATCCTCTGGAATGCGGCCAGATTGTCTCCACTGGGAACACTGGTATCCCCTGCTCCTCCATCTACCACTGCTCTGCTCATCAAATTACCAGTGCTCTGGATGCTGCTAATGAACTAGTGCGCGAGAGTGAACTTGTTCGTTGTTGTTTTTCTAATGAGCTAGTGCGCAAGTGTTTTTGAATTCTACATTTTTTTTGTTTGTTTATTTGCATGTTTTATATTTTGTGTTTTGTTTTGTTTTTTTATTTTGCATATTTATCTTTTATTTAGTTTAGTTTTGGTTTTTTTTATTTGCATATTTTATATTTTGTTGAATTTTAAATTAATTATAGTTAAACAACTCTATGTTTTTATTTTAGTGTAGTTTAATTTAATTTAATTTAATTTAACTAGGATTTTGTCATAATTTGTATTGGTTGCATTGCTTATAGTGAGATCCTTTACATAATTCCCTTCAAGGACGAACACGGTGATGATGATGATGATGATGATGATGATGATCATCATCATCATCATCATGACGATCATGAAGACGACGAAGATGATGGTGATGATGACAACAACAACGTTGATGATCATCATCATCATTATCCTTATCATCATCCTCGTCATCGTCATCACCATCATCTTTGTCGTCTGTCACATACCCCAATTTTGTAAAATTATGTAATTGTTTTATTTAATTTTCTGAGACATTATGATAAACTTAATCCTAAGTAGGGATTGATGACTCA